>CAUYQV010121662.1:0-18626 GCA_963574575.1 Galagoides demidoff
TAGCGTGATTCCTCCTGCTTTGTTTTTATTTCTGAGTAATGTCTTGGCTATTCGAGGTTTTTTCTGATTCCATATAAAAGAAGGTATTATTTTTTGCAAGACCTTTTGGGAAGAATCAACTTTGTTAAAATGTCCATACTACCCAAAGCAATAATGCAATCTCTATTAAAGCTCCACTGTCAGGGCAGTGCCTATGGCTTAAAGGAGTAGGGCACTGGCCCCATATGCTAGAAGGGGTAGGTTCAAACCCAGCACTGGCCAAATACTGCCCAAAAAAAAATAAAAATAAAAATAAAAAAATAAAAAAAACAAAATAAAAACAAACAAACAAAAAAAACCCTCCACTATCATACTAACCTGACTTTATGTTCCTTTGTTCCTTCCACCATGATCCTATACTTGACTACTCCAATTTCTATATATATATAAGTTAGAAAACTTAAGTCATCCCTTTTGAGTACAGCATACTATCTCATGGGTCACACTTTGTACCTCACCTTAAGGGGACTGTTGTGACATGAGTCTAGCAATCGGTGCAGAAGGAAAAAGGAGTGATTGGGGGTAGGTCCTAAGGATAATCAGTATTGTCTTGTCTGGCAAATATCTCAGCAGAAGCCATTCCAGTTAATTCAGATAGTGCAGATTTAATCCTAGGGTGGACAGGCAGCTTCAACTCTAATAGAGTAAGGAAGAAAGGCCTATTTCAAAAGGTGTCATTTGAGCTAAATGATGAAGTGGAGGCAGTCCAGTAAGGGTCTGGGGGTGTTCCAGGTAAATAATAGTATGAGCAAAGATCCTGGGGTGAAATGGAGACTGGCATATTTGAAAAAAGGAAAAGGTTCAGAATAGTATTGTTATATATATGTGTCTTTGTTATAAAGTTAAAATTAAGAAGAAATTTTAGTTTTCTACTCAAGAGGACAGACCTAGTTTACAATTTAATACTGTATTATTAAATTAATCAGTATTAATGTAATACTGATACTGGTTGCTCAAGAATTTTTCTTCAGTATAAAATTTTCTACTTGGAGTATAACTTCATACATTTCTCCTTTGATTCACTGAAGCCCAAAGCGTATTAATTTTTCTGAGTACTGCTATCACTGGTGTCATAAAGATTTTATTTAACTATAAGTTGTATCAGATTCTTTACCAGTTCTGCTTATTTCTACAAATGATATATCCTGACAACATATGTTCTTTGTTTAGAATCAGCAAGAAAAGACTTTGAAAAATAAAAACTAGGATAGGTAATACATCACTATTTCTGGAATGATTACTTTAATGTGTTTGTGTGTGTGTGATGATTTGTAAATCTATATGTGTGTGTGCACTAAAAGCATTTTTTTCAAAGAAAAAACTGACCTTTTACTGTTCAGACATTATATGTATGTCTTGTTCCCGACCTTAGATTTTGTTACACTACATCCTCCCTCAGACATACAATATAATGTTCATACTCACAAACAGCCTCAATCCGTAAGTATTGTTTGCTATTTAAAAGAGAGTACCGAAAATTAAAAAACTATGATGGAAAGATTTTTATAAAAGCTAAAAAGAAACAATAGGATGAGTACATATATTTCTCAGTAATTTTTTCCAAATATTTACTTTGGTTTAGCCAGCACTGCATTTCTCTACTTCCTACACGTATATATTAAACATATAAAAATATATGTGCATACATAAGGTGCAAAAATATATACACATTTTGAGAAAGAAAAAACTGTATTAAAATTATAATAATATAGGCAGGTATCAACAACGTTTGTAATCATGTATATTGTATCTTAAACTGTATCCCTTGTAATTGGAGAAGATAAATGTGACTTGTGTCTTACAATTCCAATACAGTTTTTTCCCTTTCTTAAAATTTGTATACTTTTTCGGGGCACCCTCCATATATTTTTAAATCACAGTAATTTTGTGGATAAGTTTATGAATGCTTGTGGCTTTTATAATATTTGAATTATATATGGACTCATTAACATTAACTATAAAGTTTCATATTAAAGCATGGATTGAAAAAGCCATTAGCTACACTTATGGAGCCCATGAAAATTAATGAGTAAACATAGAAAATATAATTTCCGAATTCTTTATGGAATTCTTGGTGGCATAAATATTTTTAAGGCTGCTTATGTATTTCCAGATAGATTTGACAGAAGATGAAATGAATCAGTCTAATTAGAGAATACAAAAAGAGTTTCTGTAGTCCAAGGTCATTTGCCAGTATCACACCAGTTGTATACAGGACACTGGTAACTGATATAGATTTGTACTTATTGCAGACTGAGGTAGAAGGAGTGCATGCAGATACTGAAATTTAGGAATAAGCCCTGGCTTAAAAATACATATGATCAAGTTTGAAGTTTGTATATTTATTAATTCTGGAGTAAAGACTTGAAAAATCCAGAAGATCAATAAAAAGGTCATTTAAATAAAGCAGTAGAAGGCATTTGTTTTATAAAAATATTTTAATACTCTAATGGTACAATGCCATTCATGGCATACTGCAGAAGTAGAATCAGAAAATAATGAAAGAAAATGATTTTTTTGTTGTTTCAATTTATTAAAAGTTAAATGAACTTATGGAAAAAAAGGAAATTTTGACTAGCAAGTTCCTTTTTTATTCTTTTTAAAAGGGTGAGTTAGAGTGTGGAAACTTGAACGTGAAGCCATTTATTCTGGTCAGGAGGTTGAAACACTTAAAAGAAAGTATTAATAATGACTATAGAAAATTTTAAGGAAGGAAAAAAGTTGACTGAAAGGCCTCTTGAACTCCCAGTTTTGTAACCAGGTTCTAGGGAACCATCAGACAAAAATTCCTGTAGGTTAAAGTTGTCTTTTATTACCAAGGTTCAGAATCCTAGGAAGACTGGGAAATCATTCCCAAAGCCTGCCTTGCTTTAAGAGAACTTTACAGTGTTCTTATACCCTTCCCTAAAGTTAGTATATTTTAGCTACAAATCATAAAAACCCCTTTGTCCCACATTTCAGGACACTAATTGTTAAGCCTTTTTGTCTCAAGTGCTAGGGCACTAGCTATGTATAATTAACCCTCTTATCTCAACAGCAAAAGGTAGAGTACCTAACAGGGTTACTGCATTCCTAAACCACTTGACATTATCTTCATCC
Source organism: Galagoides demidoff (assembly GCA_963574575.1). Taxonomy (NCBI): domain Eukaryota; kingdom Metazoa; phylum Chordata; class Mammalia; order Primates; family Galagidae; genus Galagoides; species Galagoides demidoff. The sequence continues at coordinate 3,139 of CAUYQV010121662.1, forward strand.
CAGGGCCATGATGCCAGGGGAATAAGGGGCAAAGCTTGACTCACAGTTAGGTCATTAACTTTTACAGCTCATAGGGGATAGAAGCTGTTTTTCTCTCTTAAGGACTTTTTTTTTTTTTTTTTTGACAGACTCTCACTATATCGCCCTTTGGTAGAGTGCCATGCCATGGCATCCCAGCTCACAGCAACCTCCAACTCTTGGGCTTAAGCGATTCTCTTGCCTCAGCCTCCCAAGTAGCCTGGAATACAGGTCCCTACCACAACTCCTCGCTATATTTTTGTTGCAGTTGTTGTTAACTGGCCCAGGCTTGGTTCAAACAGGCCACCCTTGGTGTATGCGGCTGGGGCTGTAACCACTGTGCTATAGGCACAGATGCTCTCTCTTACAATTTTAACAAAAAGCATGTGTATTTTTTCTTAGTAGTGCCATTAAAAAAAAAAAAACCTTATAATTTTTCTACTTTAAAAAGATCTTTGAAATACATTTTGGTTATCCTTTCCGTCTTGAAAATTATAGATGTATGCTGTTTTCCAGTATGTTCTTTCCAATTCTTTCTGATTTGGGAGTAATATTCAGAAAGACTTTCATAATGTGATGGAAAGAGTAATTTTGATTTCCAAAGTTGGGGGTATTCAAAGCCAGAGCATGTTTGAATCAGAGGTTAAAAAGAGCCTATGGGGGAGGAAAATTTCCACTTGGATCCTTTTAGGATACCTGTTGGGCTGAGAATTACACTGACATAAGACAAGTTTTACATGACATGGAAGCCCCCAAGAGGAAATGAAGACCAGAAAAATGCAGGGTAAGTTAGTTACTTACATACCAAACTGGACAAAGAATAGTAAAACTGTGAAAATGTGACTGAATTATGTGAAAAGGCTTAAAAGATGATAATTATTCTAACAAAGTCTGTATAAAAGTCTCATAGTTTCAATTCTCATCTTTGAGAATAATTTTCTTGAAAGAAATCATCCTCTGCTTTTAAGAACTAGCACCAATGTCAAAGTGGTCTTCTTGCACCTGGCATTTTCCAAGTATCTTTACTAAATAGTCGATATGCCAGAACAACGGATTTTAACCCTTTCAAACTTTTTTGAATTATCAATAGAAAAATACTCAAACTCTTAAAATAATTTAAAGGGGTTTAGCCTTAGTGTATTATGAGTGACCATGGCCCAAAGTCATGCCCAAAAATCCTTGAGGAAGTATTCTGGCCCTGGCTGGGTTGTAGTTTGGTGTCATACATTTTAAGAAGACAAAAATTACATATGAAGTCACAAATCAATACATGAAAAGCCTACATTAGTTTGGCCCCAAAGATAAGACATCTTGAAGAGAGGAATTACAGGTTATAGATGGCCTAAAGATTCTTTGATTTGCAATTCATTACAGAAATGAAACTTTGTCTAAAAGCTTGGAATGTTTTAAGTTAAGAGAAATAAATCTGTTAATTAGAGACAAGCCTCTGGATGCATAATGGCCATATACCCAGACTCAAGTAACCTGTTATATAAATGGAGGACCTGCAGATGTGGTTCTGGCCTTGTCCTGTAGGGTCTTAGTCCTGTTAATGAGTCACAAAGGATACTTCCAAGAAGGGAAGGTGGAACAATGAGGCATATCTGACCTCCTTTCTCATGGCCAGCCACTTAGCTTTGGGGTGTTTCTTGGGTCCCCTTGGCCAAGAGGGGGTCCGTGCAGTCAGTTCAGGGTGTTTAAAGTTTTATTCCAGTTCACAAAATAATTATCTTTCACACTAGCTATCAAATCTTAAAGTTAAAAAAATCAGTTATTGGTATAAAACTACAGTTATCAGGTTACTTCTTTACATCATTGTGCATAATTAGAGTAACTATTATCATCTCTTGCCTAAACACAGAACCTGTTAAAGGTGAAATGGAGAGGAGTAGTTGCTTAGTCAAGACAGTAAGACATTGATAAATGAAAACTACCCAGAGCAAAGTAAATATAATGGTGCCATATAAAGAGGCAATTACCTCTTCTTTGTATATTTGTTCTGTCCTAACACTTGTGGCATGTTTAGAGCCACTCTGAGTGGCATCTCAATCTGAAATCTGTTTTTAACTCAGTAGCTTCTTTCCCTCTCCTTATTATCTGTGTTTTCCCCTCTCAGGCACATATATCATAGGATCATAATAACCATTCATGGGAAGCACATATTAGCACTTTCAACTTTCTCTGTTTGATTAGAAAACAGGTGAGGTTTCCATCAAGCTAAGCTCATTTGTTTCCACTTGCTGAAAAGAATCACACTGTAAACAAAAATATGAGAAAAGCTGGGGTGCATATTTTCTTTATTTAGAAAGGGTTAGAAATGGAAAATTCTAAGATTTTCTATAAGAAGATAAAAAAACTATATTTCCAAATATCTGAAATTCTGCCACCATTTTCCCAGAAGCAAATCTCAAGAATGTCTTTTCCTTTCAAATATTTAATGATGTAAAAATTTTGATCTCATCGTCTTGAGAGAGTATGAAATGGTGGATTCAAAATTTATCAATGATTTCTCATACAAATATATTTTGACTCATATAACTGGTGCTTCTTGCTCCTATGAATGTAGTGTTCATTCAGGTGAGAATTCTTGACATGTTAATAGTAAATTCTTATAGTCTGATTGAATTGTTCAACTATCAGCTTGTTAATAACAAAAGTATTTGTTATTTGATATTTCCTTTGATGACCAGTTCACTCCTTTTGCTACAGTTTTAAAGAGGAAACTAATGAGCCTCTATAGTGAGAGAAGAATTATTCTCACATTTAGTAGCCATAGTGTAGAGTTTACTGTATGAGAGCTATAAGTATATACTACAATATTCTAACCTCTTTCCAAATTTAAGCACTAAAAATATCTAGAAAAACTAGGGAGGAATTAAGATTGAATTGGTAGCTGTCAATTACAAAAGCTGTCTGAAACATAAATACAAGTGAAAGTAGATAATTCTAAATATATGTATCTTATTTTAAATTAGTAGTTGACATTGATTAGCAGTATTGTATTAATGGATAGGAATATAATGAAAACTCATAGAAATGTGCTGATGAAGTTGGGTGAGATCAAATGGCTGGATAGAAAGGGGAAAGACTTTGGAGAAAACATACCTTGGATAATGGGAAGGCATTGAGAGATATTACCTCTGTAGAAAAAAGAAGAAAGTAAAATCTCAGTCTTTACTCAAGTTGGAGGTAGGAAGAAAAATGCAGCCCTAATGTTGAATACAATTACCTGAAGAATGTGAAAAGGAAATATGGAGAGTCTGGGTGTCTTACCCGGAGGTTAGGAAACACATCTTCATCCAGCATAGTTCCCAGATAATATGCCAAAAAATTCAGATGCAGTCATTTAGATAGACAACAACTCTAGAACTTCTTTCTCTTCCCTACAGGTTTACTGTGTTATTCAGGATGAGGCAGATACTTGCTTGTGCTGAGTCCAGTCCACTTGATCACCATATGTCTTCTCCATTGTGGCACCTTCCTCCTCGTTCCTTTTCTATCAACCAAATCTGCTTTTGATTTTGCAGGTCAGAATTATATTTCTAAAATACATGTCTGATTATGTAATTTTCCTACTTCAGTGCATGTAGTGCAGCGGTTCTCACCCTGTGGGTCGTGACCCACAGGAACTGTATTAAAGGGTTGCGGCATTAGGAAGGTTGAGAACCACTGATGTAGTGGCTTCTAATCACCTATGAGTTTTGAACTCAGTAGGATGAAATATTTGCATCTACAAACCTGTCATACCAAACTCCCCATGGCTTTTTTTATCCCTGATTTGGTAATACTGAGCCCACCTTAAGTACATTCCAGAAAGATACATGTGTGCCATTTTATTATTCATTCACTCACTAAATACTTCATAGGTACTCTCAATTTGTACAGAGAAGTGCTAGGACAGGGGAGAGAACAATGAACAAGGTGTTTACAGACTCTAAAATAACTGACCAGGGTTTTTTTTTTTTTTTTTTTTTTTCCCACTGACTGGGTAAAATGCTTCTCTTCTAGGTTCCCACAGCATCTTGCACATACTTCTATCTTAACACTCATCAAAATATAGAGAAATATCCTCTAAGGCCGATGTACCATGAGCTCCCTAAGGGCAACATCTAAATTATTTGCATCTTCATTTCTCACACATGACATGGTTCTATAAACTGTGTTGAATATAGAAGAAAAACGCTTATATGGTACTTTGAAGATATATGTGTATAATGGTAATTACAAACTGCATAAAAAATGTGGGTCATAAAACAACAAATGCTTAGGATTTCATGCAAAAATCAAGAATTGATGTAAAACTTGAGAAAAACTTACATTTTGAAAAAACTGTGGTAAGGAAATCTATCACACCTCCAAAAACAAACAAAAAAAGAAAGAAAGAAAGAAAGAAAGAAAAGAAAATCAGAGGGAAATAACATGAAACAGAGACAACATTAAAGAAATGGAGATGAAATAATTGGAATGTTGGAGGCACCTGTGGCTCAGTGGGTAGGGCACCGGCCCCATATACCAAGAGTGGCGGGTTCAAACCCAGCCCCAGCCAAACTGCAACAAAAAATAGCCGGGTGTTGTGGTGGGCACCTGTAGTCCCAGCTACTTTGGAGGCTGAGGCAAAAGAATTGCCTAAGCCCAGGAGTTGGAGGTTGCTGTGAACTGTGACTCCACTGCACTCTACCAAGGGTGAAAAAGTGAGACTCTGTCTCTACCAAAAAAAAAAAAAAAAGAAATAATTGGAATGTAAACTACACTGAGAATCTAGTTTTTAAGTAAACCAACTGGAAGTATGGAGATGACAAGTTACAGGATGGATGAATGCTGATGAGAAACGGTGATGTCTCATCAGTCAGTGGGAGAAAAATGATGATAATTTAGTACGGAACATTAAGGATAAGAAATACTTAAATGAAAATATGGAAACGAGTTTGGCTGAGGAATATAAAAGAGAAAGATATTGAAAAGGAAGAGCATTTTTTATTTATATACTTAGGCAAATTCTGGACAAAAGCTAGTCAAGAGGATCTGTGATAAGCAGATGAATTGGCATACTATATCTTGTTTGGGTTATGAAGTGCTAGAGAATTATTAAGAGTAAGGCTGGAGGGGTACAATAGCATTTGTCAGCATAAACACATACTAGATTTTATGCGAGCAGAAGTGTTGGGACATCTTGTGGATCACAACTATTTAGGTAGTACAGGAGAAGGGATTAAGGAGTCAGAAGGAAAAAGCCTGAAGTCAGTGAGAAATGGAGAAGACAGGTGGGCACACAGGAGATAATCAATTCAAGGTCAAGAGGAGATGTGGGTAAATGGCAGGTGGGTCAAATGCGTTGGTGAACAGACAGGTCCAGACTTCTAGGAAGAGTCAACTGGAAACATCTCCTTGGCTGCAGGAAAAATGAAAAACTGTATCATCTGTTCACCTTTTGTTGATGGTTGGCTTTTGAGGTTTATAATCACTATAGAAAAAGAAATGGCTTCTATTTCGAGACAAAACACATCTGAACAGATAAAAAAGAGAATAAAAGAATAATCAGTGGCAGGAAACACAAATATCAATGGCAGAACTTCCATTTATGGTAAGTGAATATAAACAACAGTAGAGCTAGTGTAAAGACTTGCAACTCCTATCTACCATCAGAACCTCAAAAGAAGTAATTATGTAGAAGAAAGAATAGACAACTGGACCATACTCAGAAAGTACAAGTGTTCAGATATACCATTATCACCAGTAAAAATACACGTAAGATTTTAAAGATATTCCAAAAATTTTTTACTCGTTTATGAAGAGATTAGTAAGTTCCAAATCAGGAAATAACTATCAAAATAATGAAAATGGCCTTGTCCATCTTCCTTTTCCTTCAATTTTGAAATGTACAAGGAAAAGAGTAGGAAAGATATCAATGAAACTGAGCAGGAAACCTGTAGTGGATAGTTAGAGGATGCCAGATTCAGAGTACAGAGCACTAACCATCATATGCAACTTTTTTCCAAAATTAATTCAAGATGGGTAACAGACCTAAACCTAAGACATGAAAACATTAGAATTCTAGAAGATAATGCTAGAAACTAACTCTTCTAGATATTGGCCTAAGCCAAATAAATCACGAAGGAGGCCCTAAATGGCAATCATAGCAATAGCAAAAATAAATAAATTTGACTTGATTGAATGAAAAAGCTTCTGCACAGTCAATGAAATAATCAACAGAGTGAACAGACAACCTACAAGATGGGAGACAATCTTTGCATGCTGTCCATCCAATAAAGGGCTAATAACCAGAATCTACAAAGAACTAAAGCAAATCAATAAGAATAAAATCAAACAACTTCTTTAAAAGGTGGGCAGATGATATAAACAGAACTTTTAAAAAACAAGGTAAACTAATGCCAGATAAACATGAAAAAAATATTCAAAGTCTAATTATCAGAGAAATGCAAATCAAACCACACTGTGATATTACCTAATCCCAGTGGAAATAGCTCTTATCAAAAAATGCCAAGACAACCAATGCTGACGTGGATGTAGAAATAAAGGAATATTTAGACACTGTTGGGGGGACTGTGATGTAGGACAACCTTTGTGGAAAATAGCATAAAAATTCCTCAAAGAACTAAAAGTAGACCAACCATTCAATCAAGCAATTCCACTACTGGGTGTTTATTCAAAGGAGGAAAAGTCATTTTTTTTTTCAAAAAGAAACATGCACTTGGATGTTTAATAAAACACATTTACAATTGCAAAGATGTGAAATCAACTTGGGTATCCATTAGTGAATGAGTGAATTAATAAAATATGGTGTTGCATACTATGGAATACTACTCAGCCATTAAAAAATGAATTAATTCCTTTTGTACAAATCTGGGTGGAACTGGAGAATATTCCTCTTAGTGATATATCTCAAGATTGTTAAACACCACATGCACTCACTGTTAAAGTGGAACTAAGGGACCTTCTATCTGTGCACAGATAGAAGTAAACTGAATGGAAATTAGGCAGATGCGAGGCAGATGGGTGAAATCATACCTGAGGAGTACAAGGTACACTTTCTGGGTGACAGTCACAGTGATAACTGTGTTTTAAGCAGTACAAAAGCAATGCATGTACCAGGGGTGTCCAACCTGAGGCCTGTGGGCTGCGTGCTGATTTTGTGAGGACATTTTTGGCTCATCAGTGGTGTCAGATATCATGAAAAGTAAACATGGACCCTTTTTTTGCTAATAAGCTTTCTTTAGTGTTTGTTTATTTAAAACGTGTTCCAAGACAACTCTTATTCTTCCCATGTCTGGTAGAGAAAAAAAATTCAGGTGTTTAGATACACTTGAATTGTAGCCAAAATATTTGTACCCCAGTACTATTCTGAAATTTAAATTAAGAGAGTTAGAGTATGCTGAGAACCATGTGAAAACTAGTAACAATTTAATGTGCAGATAAAAGATGCTAATGAAAAATAGCATTAACAACAATAAAAAGGAGCCAGGAGTCCATGTGACAAGAATGACGTTAACAATAAAAATTCAAGAAAAAGTGACAACTATCACAAAGAATCAATGTAGGTCCCAAGGAGGATTAAACAATTTTTTCAAGTGACTAATTTTAAAAATAATGATAATGATAATTGCTGCTTAAAATATAACCTTTTATATTTATCCACCAATCTTGAAATACCATGAGAACAAGTACATTTAATGTGTCTAGACATTTAAAAGTATGTGCCATATATTTTTTGTACACAATTTGAGATAATTCTCCTTTAAAAAACAACTTCTGTTCTGACAATCAGCTTTTAGGTCTTTGTTCAGCGGAAACGACATTATCACATTAAAACCAAAGGTCAGACATCTGTGAAACATTGTATTAAAAGCCAAGAAGCCGAGACTGACAAATTCTTTCTCCTTCATCTCAATATAAATTGCAGATCAAACAGTGATCTGGATTGACAATGGCCATCCACTCTGAAATGAATCGTATTCCATTTAACATCTAAAATGTCATACTGGGTGCTGCATGTGGCTTTAATTTTCAACTGCCCTAGTCTTGTTCTTGCTATTTGTATCTTCCAAATATGCTTTTTGACCTTCAGATGATAGGATTTTATATCTGGTATGAGCAAGCAAAATCTTTGATATATTCATTGTATCCAGTAATTGCTTATTTGCTTATTCATTTGCTTTTAAAATATATATTTACTTTGTGAATCAACAAGAAAGAAAATTTCAATGGAATTATTTTTAGCAGATGGTAACATACAAAGAAAAATATTTTAACACTCTGGGAAATGAGAAATACTTGAAAATGGGCCTATGAAACATATTTTTCTCAGCAGAATCAAGCATTAACAGATATGACTATAACAATGAGCATACCCTTCATGTTTACTCTATGACACATACTTTACATTCAGAGTCACTAACTAAGCCTCACAATGTAGTTGTTAAAAATGTTTTTTAACTTTTTCATTGCATGCAAAAAAACAGGTTACTGTGAAGATAAAATAAAACCACCAGTACAGAGATTCCTTTTGAAAAAACAGGTGCATTTTACAAGGGTACATGTCAAATCGACTAAGTGTAGAGTATACATGTTTTAACACAATAATTAAGAAAGTGCGGTGAAGGCTACGTTAGCTAGTTTGTTGTAAGTATTTCAAATTGCATATAAAACAAGCACATTGTACCCCATAAATGCATATTGTACACAGCTATGATTTAATAAAAAAATATATAGAAAATATTTTACTTTCTGATCTTTGCATCAGATTTTTCCAGACTTCTTTTCAATACATGTCCACTTAAAAGGAATTCTCAGGAAAAAAATTAAAAAGAAAAAAAAAAAAAACCATTTCCCCATTAGGGTAAAGGAATGCTAGTATATTACACATTTTTTGGGTGAAGGACACAACTACTACTGGGACTTCAACCTTATAAAAGGAAACTATGTAACCTAATCATATGAACCCCCATATCAAACGGAAATTAAATAAAAGCACTACTTCACTATTTGCTGGTAATAAGGACTGAAGTGAAGGTGAAGATATAGGCAGCTAATTAAATCAGAGGTAACAGACATGAAGTTAATGAATGGGCTTTACAGGCACACTGGAGTTAGTGAATCAAGCTCTACTGTTTACTAGTTTTGTCATGTGAAACGATTCACTTTCTAAGCCTCAATTTCCTTATCTATAAACTGAGTCTGATTAACACTTGCCTCAGAGAAGTGTTCTAAGAAACATATTATCTAATGCTTAAAAGTAGAATCAATGATATTTATTTTTCTCTAGCTAAACCATTTCTTTTTTTTGAGACAGAGAATCACTTTGTCACCATCAGTAGAGTGCTGTGACATCATAGCTCACAGTGACCTCAAACTCTTGGACTCAGGTGATTCTCTTGCCTCAGCCTCCCAAATATCTGGGACTATAGGTGCCCACCACAACGCTGGGCTATTTTTCGAGATGAGGTCTTGCTCCACTCAGACTGGTCTTGAACCTATGAGCTCAGGCAATCCACCTTCCTCAGCCTCCCAAGTATTAGGATTATAGGCATGAGCCACCATGCCTGGCCCCTAAACCATTTAAAAATAAGCTTGATTTAGTATGATACAGTCAGCAAAATAAATATCTTTCTCATTGTTCTATGATGCAATATTATAGTTTTTCAGGCCATTTTTCTGTCCTGAATAATATTTAAATAATTAATAACACATCAACAAGGCCATGAACCAGTCAGGGCTAACATGGACTGTGGTTCTGCAGAACTCCTGCTATGGCAGGCAGTAAAACAACAGTTGCTGAAAAATGAATATTGTTGCAATGTTTATAATTTCAAAAGCAATCTACAACTTTAATATGATCCACCTCAAAATACCAGTAACATTTTCCTCAGAAATAGAAAAAAAATAATCCTAAAATTTATATGGAACCACCAAAGACCCAGAATAGCCAAAGCCTTCCTGAGCAAAAAGAACAAAACTGGAGAAATCATTTACCTGAGTTTAAATTATAGTATGGAACTAGAACCATGGTAACAAAAACAGTATGGTACTAGCATGAAACAGACACACAGGCCAATGAAAGAGAGTAGAGAACCGAGAAGTAAATCCATACACCTATTGTGAACTTGTCTTCAACAAAAGTGCAAAGAATAGACATTGAAGTACCAAGATAGTGTCTTCAATAAATGGTGCTGGAAAAGGGATATCCATATGCAGGAGAAAGAAACTTGACCCTTATCTCTCACCATATACAAAATAAAATCAAAATGAATTAAAGACATAAATATAAGAACTAAAACTATGAAACTAGAAGAAAACATTGGGGAAATGCTTTAGGATGTTGGTCTGGGCAAGAACTTCTTCAATAATAATCCTAAAGAACAGGTAACCGAGGCAGATGGGATCACCTCAAGCTACAAAGCTCCTGCATAGCAAAGAAACAACCAACACAGTGAAGAGACAGCCCAGAGAATGGGAACAAATACTTGCAAACTACCCATCTGACAAGGGATTAATAACTAAAACATATGAGTTCCAACATCTTGATAGAAAAAAATCAAATATGATTAAAAATGATCAAATGATTAAAACAGACATTTCTATAAAAAGACAGGCAGGATCGGCGCCTGTAGCTCAATCAGCTAAGGCGCCAGCCATGTACACCTAAGGTGGCGGGTTCAAATTCCCAGCCTGGCCCGCCAAACAACAACTATGGCTGCAACCAAAAAATGGCCGGGCGTTGTGGTGGGCACCTGTGGTCCCAGCTACTTGGGAGGCTGAGGCAGGAGACTCGCTTGAGCCCAGGAGTTGGAGGTTGCTATGAGCTGTGATGCCATGGCACTCTACCCAGGGGGGATATCTTGAGGCTCCGTCTCAAAAAAAAAAAAAAAATCTACAGGTGCCTGCCACAACACCCTGCTATTTTTTAGAGACACGGTCTTGTTTATTAATCCACTTATCAGTAGAGGACATTTGGGATGTTTCTATTAGCTATAATGCTGCTATGAACATACATGCATAAGTTTGTTGGTTTTGTTTTTTTTTTTTTTTGAGACAGAGTCTCACTATGTCACCCTGGGTAGAGTGCTGTGGCATCACACCTCACAGCAACCTGAAACTCTTGGACTTAGGCGATCCTCTTGCCTCAGTCTCCCAAATAGCTGGGACTACAGGCACCCCCCACAACACCCAGCTATTTTGTTGTTGTTGTTGTTGTTGCAGTTGTCATTGTTGTTCATCTGGCCTGGGCTGGGTTCAACCTGCCAGCCTCAGTGTATGTGGCGCCAACCACTGTGCTATGTGCTGAGCCATGTATCAGTTTTATAGAGATATTTGTTTTCATTTCTCCTCAGTATATACCTTGGAATGATACTGCTGTGTGATATGGTAACTATGTTTAACCTTTTGACTAACTGCTGGGCTACATACACCATGTTACATTCCCACCAGCAGTATATGAGGGCTTCAATTTCTCTATATCCTTACTAACACTGGTTATTCTTTTTTTTTTTTTTTTTAACAAGAGGAAAATGTTACAAATTTAATGTGTATATACAGGGGAATCCTCAGAAGAAGATTCCCTAGCACTTGCTATTATCTGTTTTTTTTTCTTTGAGACAGAGTCTCACTAGGTTGCCTTCCATAGAGTGCTGTGGTGTCACAGCTCACAGCAACCTCAAACTCTTGGGCTTAAGCAGTTCTCTTGCCTCAGCCTCCCAAGTAGCTGGGACTACAAGCACCTGCCACAATGCCCGGCTATTTTTTGTTGCAGTTGTCATTGTTGTTTAGCTGGCCTGGGCTGGGTTTGAATCCGCCAGCCTGGGTATATGTGGCTGGCGCCGTAACCACTGTGCTACGGGCACCGAGCCTACGTGTCTTTTATATTACAGCCATTCTAGTAGATGTTAAATGTCTCATGGTGGTGGTTGTTTGTTTTGTGTTTTATTTTGCCTTGTTTTGTTTGAGATAAAGTCTGTCTCTGTTGCCCTGGGTAGCATGCCATGGCTCACAATAACCTCAAACTGTTAGGCTCAAGTGATTCTCTTGCCTCAGCCTCCCGAGTAGCTGGGAGGACAGGCGCTTGCATAACACCTGGCTAGTTTTTTTTTTTTTATTTTAGTAGAGATGGGGTCTTGATTTTGCTCCGGCTCGTCTCAAACTCCTTAGTTCAGGCAATCTACCTGCTAGGATTACAGGTGTGAGCCACAGCATCTGGCTATTTCTCATTATGGTTTCAATTTGCATGTTTCCAGATAGCTAAGCTTATTTCCTTTTGTCACAAACAAACAATTAATAATGTGTAATTCTGCCTTTATTATTCTGAATGAAATCCAGAGATAATGTAACTCACCCACAGCTACAACAACAAAATATCATTTTGCTTCAACAACTGTAGTCCATAGGGAATAAATGGAAAGTAATGTGTAATAAAGTGATAAATTTTTTAGCATAAGTGTAGGAAAAACACAATATGGCAGTCTAATTTTACTAGAAATGTATTACTGTAAGTTTGACAGTTACCATGCAGTCTGATAGGAGTGCGATATCATGGGCTCAAACACCTTAGGCAGGCAGTGCTGTAGATAATGCAATTTTCCCAAAATTGTGGCCAAGTTATAATAAAGTTGTCCATAAGACAAAATATAATTACTTATTTTATATATTCTTTACATATGTATATATGTCCATATGAGCTGCACCTCAGGAAAATTCAGGGTATATCAAAATCCTTCCAGAAATCACAATTTTATTTTATTTTATTTGAAGACAGAGTCTCCCTGTGCCACCCAGGCTTGAGTACCATAAAGTCAATATAGGTCACAGCCACCTCAAATTCCCAGGCTCCAGGGACCTCCTGCCCTATAGCTGGGACTACAGATGTGCTCATCACAGCAGTCTAATTTTTCTATTTTTTAAATTTATTTATTGGGCAGTGCCTGTGGCTCAAGGAGTAGGGCACCAGCCCTATATGCTGGTGGTGGTGGGTTCAAGCCCAGCCCCAGCCAAAAACTGCAAAAAAAAAAATTTATTTATTTGGCTGGGGCTAGGTTTGAACCCACCATGTCTGGCATATGGGGGCGGCACCCTACTCCTTGAGCCACAGGCGCAGCCCTATTTATTTATTTTTTGAGACAGAGTCTCACTTTGTTGCCCTGGTAGAGTGCTGGAGTGTCATAGCTCACAGCTTTAAACTCTTGGGCTCAAGGGATCCTCTTGTCTCAACCTCCTCAGTAGCTGGGACTACAGGTACCCACCAGAATGTCTGCTTATTTTATAGAGGCAAGGTCTCCCTCTTGCTCAGGCTGGTCTTGAACTCCTGAGCTCAAGGGATCCACTTGCCTTGACCTCTCAGAGTGCTAGGATTACAGGCGTGAGCTACTATGCCTGGCCTTAATTTTCCTTCCTTCACTGCTTCCTTCCTTCCTTCCCTTCTTGACAGAGTTTCACTTTGTTGCCCTCAGTAGAGTGCTATGGCATCATAGCTCACAGAAAACTCAAACTCTTGGGTTCAAGTGATTCTCTTGTCTCAGCCTCCCAAGAAACTGGGACTAGAAGTGCCTACCACAACACCTGGCTATTTTTTAGAGATGTAGTCTAGCTCTTGCTCAGGCTGGTCTCCAACCTATGAGCTCAGGAGATCTACCTGCCTTGGCCTCCCAGAAAGCTAGGATTACAAGTGTGAACCACTGCATCTGGCATAATTTTTCTATTTTTCATAGACATGAGGTCTTGTTCTTCCTCAGATTGGTCTTGAATTTCTTTCTTTTTCTTTCTTTTTTTTTTTGAGACAGAGCCTCAATCTTGTCCCCCTGGGTAGAGTGCTGTGGCATTGCAGCTCACAGCAACCTCCAACGCCTGGGCTCAAGCAAGTCTCCTGCCTCCGCCTCCCAAGTAGCTGGGACCACAGGCGTCGGCCACAACGCCTGGCTATTTTTTGGTTGCAGCCATCATTGTTGCTTGGCGGTCCAGGCTGGATTCGAACCCGCCACCTTGGGTGTATGTGGCTGGCGCCTTAGCCACTTGAGCCACAGGCGCTGAGCCTGGTCTTGAATTTCTGATCTCAAGCAACCCTCTTGCCTTGTCTCCCAGAGTAATAGGATCATAGGCCAGCCACTGCACCCACCCTAACTGCAATTTTATGTAAAAAGAGAGTAGGCTGCCAATGCAGCAAATGATAGCATCTACTCCCAGTTATTGTGGAAATATAATGCCCCTACGCTGAATAAAACTTCGGGGGCGGGGCGGCGCCTATGGCTCAGTGGGTAGGGCGCCGGCCCCATATACCTAGAGTGGCGGGTTCAAACCCCGCCCTGGCCAAACTACAACAAAAAAATAGCCGGGCGTTGTGGCGGGTGCCTGTAGTTCCAGCTACTTGGGAGGCTGAGGCAAGACAATCGCCTAAGCCCAGGAGTTGGAGGTTGCTGTGAGCTGTGTGACACCATGGCACTCTTCCAAGGGCAATAAAGTGAGATTCTGTCTCTATAAAAAAAATTAAAAAAACAAACAAACAAAAGAAAAACAACTTCTAGATGGGGAAAACTGTTAGGGAAGGATAAATACAGAAATTTGGAGGAAAGAAAGGCATTGCAGGCAGAAGGAACACCCAGTGTCCAAAGGCCCTGAAGTAGGGAAAATTTTGGCACATTCAAAGAGCAGCAAGGAAGTTAGGGTGGCTGGAACCTAGTGAAGAGGCAGAAAAGGTTTGAGATAAAACCATAGAAAGAGGCCAGGCATGGTGGCTCACACCTGTAATCCTAGCACTCTGGAATGCTGAAGCTGGTGGGTTGCTTGAGCTCACCGGGTCTAGACCAGGCTGAGCAAAAAGCAAGACCCCTTCTCTACCAAAAATAGATAAACTAAGGCAAGAGGATCGCTTGAGCCCAAAGGTTGGAGGTTGCTGTGAGCTATGATACCATAGTACTCTACTCAGGGTAACAATTTGAGACTTTGTCTCAAAAAAAAAAAAAAATCCTTAGAAAGAGAGCTGAGGAAGGTGGCTTATACCTGTATTCCTAGCACTTTGGGAGGCCAAGGTGGGTGGATTGCCTGAGCTCACAGGTTCCAGACCAGCAAAGTGAGACAAAGCGAGACTCCGTCTCCGCGGGGACAACAAAAAAGACCATAGCAAGAATGTGGGTTTGATTATGAGGCTTAGTGGGTCAGAGGTGTCCCTTGCCCTTGGACACACAACTGGACTACATTTCCCTGGCGCCCTTGTAGTTAGGTGCAACACGTGACAATTCAACCAAAGGAATATTGGCCTTGAGAGAAAGCCCGGCATCTGGGCTGGTTCTTTAGTGTTTGGAGCTTTGAGACCGGACCTCGTATCTCCTCCAAGTCCACCTGGGCTACCTCCCCTTTCCCTGCCCTCACCTCAGTTCCCAAACTCCCTCCTCCCCCGTAAATGTAGTGGGCGATAATCCCTCTTCTAGGAGGTGAGATTAAATGAAATGGTGGTGGTAATCCTTTACCTAATC
>CAUYQV010121664.1:0-61932 GCA_963574575.1 Galagoides demidoff
TGTCAAGGGAAATCTTCAAACTTCAGAAATTTAAAAAGAAAACAATCCGAGGAATTATCCAAGTATGCAAAAGAAGGAAAATGGGAAGAAAGGAAAAAACTGATTTCAAAGAATTTTACTAGATACATCATTGTCTGTTCCCATAACAAAATAATTACTCCAGAAGTTTAAGATTTAAAAAAAAAAAAAAAGATTTCCCTAATAACTATTTGCAGTGTTTTTTAAATGTCTAACTTTGGTCTCTACTAGGTCCCCCCTCCCAACAAAGTAGAAGGAATAATAGAAAAAAAAATTATAATTTCTCATTCCAGAGCCTTGCCTCCAAGAGCCTCCATGTGGCTCCAAGCTCCTGGGAGTGGAGTCTGGAGGTGGACAGGACAGGCCCCAACGTCCATGCATACAGAGTCCCTGGTAATCCCAGCCATGGACTATTTCAAACTCACTAACAGCATGTCCTCTAAATATTGCTTCCACTTTTGCAGTAATCTTGCTATTGTTTTATAGATGTGTTCTAAAAGCTATAAAGATGGCAATCAAGGCTTGGCACCTGTAGCTCAGTGGCGTACACTGGAGCTGGCGGGTTCAAACCCCGCTCAGGCCTGCCAAACAACAATGACAACTATAACCAAAAAATAGCCAGGTGTTGTGGTGGGCACCTGTAGTCCTAGCTACTAGGGAGGCTGAGACAAGAGTTAGAGGTTGCTGTGAGCTGTGAATGCCAGGGCACTCTACCTAGGGCAACATAGTAAGACTCGGTCTCCTAAAAAAATGGCAATTAAGATCAATGTCACTTACAGGATATTCAGACACATGAGCTCTGTGATGGTGTTAATGCCCCACAGGTATTTCAGAAGCGCACCTCTGAACATCCCTCCTTCCACAGTGCGTCCGAGGACATGGGGTCAAGAGAACGTGGAGGAAATGGGTGGGAACAGAATTCTTTCAAGGCATGTGGTAGAATGATAAGGACTCTTGTAAATTCCTCATCTATAGCAGAGAAGCTGGATCGTGTATCTGTGTGTGTTTCTATCTATGTGAAAACAATCCATAATCCGCTAGCACTAACACCCAAATAAAAAAACAAAATAACCCCAAGATTTTCCTAAAGTCAAATTAACCACTAGGAGAAAAGCAGAATTGCCTCCACCAACATCAATGTCATCTTCACAGAGGCCATAGGAAGTGCACATCTGAAGCATCTCATCTCTCGAGGCTGACAGACCTGGCAAGTATCTGTTTGGGTTGAAAGGAGTTATTTTTTGAAATATTTTCTAAACTAATGTTTCCCCAACTGCCAAAAGCAGTCAAGAGCTAGTATGCTAACAAGGATCAATAATGAAATGATCACTAAGACATCCAAATACTGTGTATTTACTTAGAAATACTGTCGATGTCCACATTGGTTAAGTTTTAATGAAGAAAAGAACACAAATACTCACACATACACCCTTACTCCAGGTCCGAAGGCCAAAGAATTGGTATCTTTAAAATCACTACCTAGCTCAATCTCATTTATCCAACTGAATCTTGGTTTCTCCCAAATTAGTTTTACTATTCTGTCCTGGGAGGGCCTTTAGCAAATAAGGATTAACTACTCTCCCCTGTCTGAAACACAGTAATTAAGTAAATGACGTGAAAGCTGTATTAATTAGTTTGATGTAAGCACTCTAGATTGTCTAACAAATCAACCCACTGTACCCCACAAATACATAAATGTATTCATGATCTATGTGTATGTGACTTAGTAAAAGGGGAAAAAAAAGAAAAAAGTAAAAGGCTGTCATTCAAAGGGTTACCTTAATAACCCTTGGAAAGTCCAAATAAATAAATAAATAAAAGGACTCAACTGTAAAAAAAAAAAATGAAATCTCACCGTATTACTAAATAGACAGTTAAAAAAAAAAAGAATACAAACACAGAAGGGTTTTTTAAATTTCTAAACATTCACAAAACACACAGGAAATATAAAAAGTGGGTTATTGGCGGCGCCTGTGGCTCAAAAGGGTAGGGCACCGGCCCCAAATGCCGGAGGTGGTGGGTTCAAACCCAGCCCCAGCCAAAAAAAAAATTAAAAAAAAAATTTTTTTTTAAAATAAGTTCTTTCTATACTTCTAACGCCAGCCATGCTATACAACTTCGAAGAGTCAACCTTTACTCAGATGAATTCAAGATACTGATACAAGATACTATGTGGCATTAAACCATAGTCACATGCACCCACAGGATATATGGATAGATTTATAAAATTCCACATGATGATTAATAACTTAGGCCAATGGTAGAGGTTTTGTCACCTGATATGAAACAGGAATGTACACTGGTGTGAGAAACGTGTCTGGAATGTAGGGTTTTTTAAAAAAATTCCTTTTTAAAAAAATGACAGTTGTCTGTATCACACTCACAATCTTAAAGTTAAAACTGCACAGGCAAATTACAAAGATAAATGGCAAAATAAAAGACATATTAAATTGCCTTTTTTCATGCCTTTTTGAGCTTAAAAAGACAAACTGGCTTTTAAAGCTGGTAGATATGAAGGAGATAAAATGCATCACTCTTTACATTTACTTAAACTTTTAATTTATATAAATAAATATTTATTTTTTTTAAAAGTGCAAGACCCAGTAAAAGACTTTCTGAACATATGAAGTCAAGTGGAGAGGGGAAAAGCTTGCGGCTGGCTGGACTGAACTCACGCGCCTCCCTGCACCCCTGCTTTCTTTCAGGTGGCTCAAACGCTGTGCATGGTAACGAAAGCAGCAGTGTTTTATGGAGGGTAGTAAAGGTGCACACAGGTCTGCCACACACAGGCGCCCTTGGTTGGATCACAGCTGGCCCAACTAGTGCTACTTTATCTTCTGGTTGTCCGTAGTTACTCATCCATTTTTAAATGTTCCAATATGATCTTATCTAATTGGCACACATAATTTGATCACTGTATTTCCATAACCAAAAGTTGCTGAAAGTCCCTGGCCAGGTAAAAGTTCCAGTTACAGGGTACGTGTTCAAAGTCAGAGAGCTCCACAGTTAGGGTCTTTTGGTTTAAAAAAGAAAGAAAGAAATCATAAGACTTTCTGTCTCTCTCTCAGTAAAACATGGACACTGGGTCATTTACTTTTTAAGAAGTTGCCAGTCACCCACTCTCCCTGGTGTACCAACAGGGCCCTTCCTGGGAATTCCCTAGTATGGAAAAACAGCTTTCAGCTACAACTGTCTGCCTACCTGACTCATTCCACCTTTAGGAGACATCGCCTTTATGGTGCCTCTAAATTCCAGCACAAGCATTCCCACAGCAAAGGAGACCTTTGTGACGAATGGTGTTTGTGCACAGGCTGCACCCCTGATGTTGTGGCACCACGCTCCAAAGACAGATCTGAAACCATCCCTGACCCACACGTGAAAGAAGCTGTGAGGACGAAACAACATTGTAAGTGTTATTGATTCCTCTGACGTTCTTGTAAGTGCTGGTTAAGACACAGACAAAGCACCCTGGGACCAGAGGGCGAGCCTGTAAGAGGCAGCTAATCTAGGACTCCAGAGGGAACACGGGCCTTATCAGGAGAGGGGCACACAGAGGGAGGGAAGGGGGAGAGGGAAAGAGGGATGGAGACAGAGAATGAATTAGTCTTGCAATAAATGGGAAAGAGGGCTGAGGAAAAAATTAAACAGAGCCCACCCAAGATGGCCAGCTAAGCTGGTCCCTGGGAAGAGCAGCAGCAACCACGTGAGAAATGCAGTGAGGACTGAGCACCCGGCCCGGCCGCCGTCCAGAGAACCTGGGCGCAGAGTGCCAGCCGGCTGCCTTGGACACCTCTCCTCTCCTGGAGGCCCATTATGAAGAACTTAAAAGGCAAATTATTCCCACCATCACATGGTCCTGTGAGGGCGAAAGGTAGGAGCTGACACCCCAGCATCCCCACATCTATTCCACAAGCAGCTGAGTTTTAGTATCAAAAACAGAACACTGGTCACTTTGGGGATTTACCTGGGCTACAAGCACAGTGATCTAGAAGGTTTATACACGGCCAGAAGGGCACCCGGAACACCTGTGTAAGAACTTACTGCAACCTGAGGCACAGAATACAAAGAACAGCCCCCCAGGGAGCCCAGCAGAGGCTCACCCTGGATTAGTAACTGACGATTAGACAGCAACATGATAGCGGACAAGGGCGCCGGCAGAGAAACACTCGGCCAAGAGTTAAGAGTCACCTGACTACGGAGGGTAAGGGACAAGATCCCAGCTTAGCAAACACTGTAACATCAGACAGGATACAAGTGCTCTCCGATCACCACGCCACTAGACCCCAGGAGGGACTCCTGGGGCCACACTCAGTGTACCTGTCTCCTCATGGGAGAGGGGGAAGAGGGGAACTGGGCATGTTGTCCAGGAACACACGGGGATACTGACCAACCACATTCTCACACCACATTTCAATTATTGAACAAGACTTGTAAACATAGCCAGGCCTGATTATCCATGAAAATTGTAGACACAAGATACTGCTGAGTCGCCTGGCCTAAATGTCAGTCTAGCTGGGAATTCTGAGGACGAGACGCCCAAACGTTTTAGTGCCAATCATCACCTAAAGCATTTTACACATAGTATTCTATTTAATTCTCCCAACAAACCTAGAAGGCAGGTGATATTATGACCTATAGAGAAGGAGGGTAAGGTGCAGACAGATCAAATGCAAGCCGTTTAAGGCAGGAACTTGACTAGCCTCTCGCCAAAACACATCCATGCCAAACACCATTAGCTAAGTAGCCATGTTCAAGACAAATCACAAATTTTTGGATCAACCACTGTACTAAGGGATGTACACCCTTGAATGGGAGGCGTGTCAAGCTTTCTGATAAACTATGTACACATTTTCTTTAATTATTTCAGATAACAAAGTCAAAAGTTATTGTGGTCATGATTACAACTTTAGAGATGGGTTACTGACACGCAACCATCTACAGATAAAAACATCACCTTTCCCTCTAAATACCAATACCATTTTAAAGGGTGATCAAGTATCTTAGGTGGCATTAAACAACTCAGAGAAGGAATCTGAGAATATTATGAAACACATTTATAGCCACAAAACCGGGCTCTTAAAAGACAGGAGCTTGCCCTATATTACAATCGGCAGAACGAGGATTCAAACCTAGATCTTTTGTTTTGCCTTCAGGAAAAAACCCGGCCTTCTCCAAGTGCTTTCAAATATGTGCATAGGGTTCAGAGTGTTCCCACATCTGCATAAAGGGCTGTACCAAATAAACAGAATCCCACAAAGTAAGATAATTTACATATATCTGTGCCAATGCTTACATTTTTACCCCCACGAGGGACCCAAGGCATCTTTTTGTTTTTTTGTTTTGAGACAAACAAGTGCTCCCTAATTTTGGACCCTCTTCTAGGGATGGGAAAGTAATTATCAAATGCTTAAAAGTAAAGACTATTGGAACGCAGCTGAAAAGAGCCTTGGGTTCTCTTTAGGTTTTTTAATTAAAGAAAGATCCTTAGACATGAAGGGGGGAAACTTCCTATCGTGGTTCACGTAAGCACCAGTTCATCTCCCCCAAACCTCTAAGATACAGCACTCACACACAAAAGCACTGATGACACGCATTGATTTTTTTAATCACCAAGGGAATTATTCAAATAACAATTTAAAAATGGCTTTCAACAAATTAAATGTAAACCATGTGTTAAAACAAATTTTTAATCTCACAAGTGCCAGGGCTGAGTATATAAATCTGCTAGATATTCGAGGCACTGGGGACCTACTGCAACAGCTGCTGGTCCTCCTGGTTCCATATTACGTAAGTGTGTAAGCTGGCCTACCTACGCTGCAGACCCCTGCCAACCTCCTCCATCCTGCTCCCAGCCCTAGGAGATGGACACCATGGAGGCACCCACAGGCTCCCTTGCTGACTTCCGGTTTAGTTCTACCACAGGGAGGCACCCATGTAAGAAGAGGTGGGGGAGGAGAGGGAGGAGGGGAGATTTAGTGCCTGCTGGGCTGGTTAGTTAGCTGCATCCTGCTACTGAAGGCCCCAGCCCCTAATAAGCACCCATATCCTCCATGACTTCTCCTCCAATATCCAGTATCTACCCCTTTCCCTGACCCCCTTCAGACACAGGGGAGGGTGAAAGTTCCATGGTCTAGCCTGCCAACCCCACCCCACTTCCCAGCAGAGAAGGGGAGCACATCCCCCCTGCCCACCACTGGGGACTAGTTCTTTATCTAACTGTCCTTGGTTACTTCTCTTTGAGTGTGCCATCTGCCTCCTGCCAAGACCATGAGTGACAAAATAAAAAACAGAACTGATTACACTACAATTTCATACTCAGACTCTACATGTCACAATACGGGCATAAAAATGTCCTTGCATTTCCCCAAAAGTCATAGAAGATGACAATTGGGGAAAACAGGCTGCTGGTATGACCGTAATAATTTACTATATTGCATACCTTGCAAGAGCAAGATTTGCCTTCTTAAAAAAAGTGAAGTAAGCTTTGGAACATGAAAACTCTATTACAATGTTAGGAAAGTATGTTGTTACTAAAAATATTCTCTGTAGAACTCCTTATAAGTGCATCATCAATGATTACTGCTGCATCTCAGAGCTACTCTCTGGCCACACACGAAAGTTGCAAACGGGTAACAGTATCAGTGAGGGTTCCAATTTTATAACAGGTGACTGAAACTACATCTTATCTGAGACACTGTAAACAGAGGATATTAGCTACATATTATCAATTCATTTATTATAAGAACACCAGGTGATCAAACTTTCTAAGAACTGAGACTTAATCGTCAACCTCATCCTGAAGAAAGCCGTTGTTTTGTATGAGGTCAGGGTGACCCTCGGGAAAGTAAAACAGGAACCAAAATTTGAAGTTTAAAAACTATTAATTGTCTCGTGGGAGGAAAAAAAAAAAAATCAGGGCAGCGCCTGTGGCTCAGTCAGTAGGGTGCTGGCCTCATATACCGAGGGTGGTGGGTTCAAACCGGCCCTGGTCAAACTGCAACAAAAAACAGCTGGGTGTTGTGGCTGGTGACTGTAGTTCCAGCTACTTGGCAGGCTGAGGCCAGAGAATCGCCTAAGCCCAGGAGTTGGAGGTTGCTATGAGCTGTGACACCACAGTACTCTACCGAGGGCAATAAAGTGAGACTCTGTCTCTGGGGAAAAAAAAAAAAAATCTCCCCCAAACTTAAGGAACCAGCATGGACTTCATCTAAGGCCAGATGATCAAGTGAAAGCTTATCACAGCTTTCCAAAGGGACCCAGGCTCCTCTAGCTGGGTGCTGGCTACATTCCCAGGGTTTTAGCCTGTTGCTACAGGTCCTGGACTTACAGCACTTAGAACAAGTATTTTGCAATGAGTACTAAGGAAGGGAGCACATAAGCAGAATGTCTTTTCTGGGTAAACCATGAAGAGATCCAGATATAAGAGCCTTAGCCGTCTCCTCCTCTCCTACACAGCGCAAAGCTGTCATTTTACATTTCTTTGTGGGGTTCCGTGATTAATGTCTACATCTTCTTGCTAACACATAGGCTCTAGGAAGGGAGAGGCCGTCTCCAGTTCTGCTTATCATCCAGAGCCTGGCGTGCAGTACATGGCACACAGTAGGCCATTACCAGATTCTCCAGTCGCTTAAACCACACCTTCTATAGTAGCATTGAGGAAAACAGAAGTTTGATTCTACACTACGTATGCTTTTTCATAGAATGTTGACTTTGTAACTAGTAAATGTTTTATTATTTAAACTTATCAAAGGTAAACAATAGAAATTAAAATAAGGAGATATGACTACATGCCCATCCGAATGGCTAAAATTAAAACACCCTTAATTTTGCAGAGTACTGTTCAGAAGGTGAAGCAACTGAAACTCTCCCAAATTGTTGGCAAGAAGATAAACTCATATATCCACTTCAGAAAACAGTTTGACAGTTTCTTAAGAAGTTACACATGGACGTATCACGTGAGCCACTGAGCCCACTCCTAGGTGCTTCCTCCAAGAGAAATGAATCGTGCATCCACACAAAGACTTGTGCCACAATGTTCAAAGCAGCTTTATTCATAATATCAAAAAATCCCCTAACTGGAAATAATCCAGAATCCATCCAACTATTAACTGTCTCATAGGAGTTAAAAAAAAAAAAAAAAAAAACTCCCCCAAACCTACCAGATACAACAAACACACAAAAGCACTGGTGACACACATTGATTTTTTTTTAATCACCAAGGGAATTATTCAAATAACAACGTTAAAAACACAATTAAAAATGGCTTTCAACAAATTAAATGTAAACCATGTGTTAAAACAAATTTTTAAAAGACACTGAAAGTGTGTTCCAGTTAGGACTCTGTAAGGAACCAGTCTGGACTTCGTCTAAGGCCAGATGATCAAGGGAAGGCATGTCACAGCTTTCCGAAGGTAAATCTGAACAGATCACAGTAGGTCCATAAGATGGAACACTACTCAGCAATAGTAAGGGAGGCTCCATAGTTATGATTCTCAAAAGCGCTATGTTGAGTAAAAGAAGCTAGAAATCAAAGTGCACTATGCTGGCTGGGCAAAGTGGCTCACATCTGTAATCTCAGCACTCTGGGAGGCCAAGGCAGATAGACTGCCTGAGCTCAAGAGTTCAAGACCAACCGAAACAAAAGCCAGACCCCTGTCTCTACTAAAGATAAAAATAAAAAACCAAAAACTGAGGCAGAAGGATCGCTTGAGCCCAAGAGTTTAAGGTTACTGTGAGCTATCATGTCACGGCATTTTACCCAGGGCTACAGAGTAAGACTCTGTCTCAAAAAAAAATTTTTAAATAAATAATAAAAAAGGCTTGGCACCTGCAGCTTAGCATCTAGGATACTAGCCACAAACACCGGAGCTGGGAGGTTTGAACCCAGTCCGGGCCTGCCAAACGATGATAACTACAACCAAAAAATAGCCGGGCATTGTGGTGGGCTCAGCTCCTTGGGAAGCTGAGGCAAGAGAATTGCTTGAGCCCAAGAATTTGAGGTTGCTGTGAGCTGTGATGCCACAGCACTCTACCCAGGCAACATAGCGAGACTCTGTCTCCAAAGGAAAAAAAAAAGTGCACTATTCTATAATTTTATTACTATGAAATTCCAGAAAAGGCAAAACTAATCTACAGTAGTTGCGTGAGGGTTTGGGTGAAGGCGGGGGAGGAAGCCGACTACACAGACTTGTGATGGAAATGTCGTCTGCCTTCACTGCAGTGGTGGTAGCAGAGGTCTTGGAGGAGGTGTACTTTATTACATGTAAATTGTACCTCGATACAGTTTATTTTTAGAAAGAGTAAACCCTAAGTTTAAGATTAATTTGAAAAGGAACCAAAACAACCTAATTAGGAGTAAGTTGGCAACATAACCTCACAGGGAAAAGAATTCTTTCACGTGGCCTTCTAACTCAATACTGACTTTATATCCTAGCAAATGAATACCCACGTACTACAAAGACAAAAGCAAACTACAAAAAAATACTATGTTTCAATCAGAATTGTATTATTAAAGTCTACGACAGACCAAATCAGTATTATAAATGTGCTCCTAGCATTAACGGTACTGGGGATCAAGCTAAGAGATCTAAATAAATACAAAATCAAAGATCTTTAAGAAAAAAATACAGTAATGCTAACTTAAATTGGAAATATCAATATAAGTTCGTGAAAATAACAACATCCCAGCTGCGATGAACATACCCAGTGTCCAGATTCAATTTTTAAATACTACTCTCCGCTAAAAGGAATCTAGGCTTTTTGGAGAGACGGATGCTCCCATGTGTGGCACTGGAAAGTACAGGACAAGCCCTAGTGTATTTTCTGTGCAAGAAAGCACTTAAAGACTAAAAGCATATTCAAAGGACATAAAAGACAGCTTGGTTGCAATAGCCAAACGTGGGCTAATTTGAGGACCAAAACAATGATTTTAGTTAACTATAAGACCCTGACTAAATAAAAACCTTGAGTGCACAATGATAGATTTATTCACCATCATTAGAAGCACTTGTTATACCAACCCTTTTCTGTAAAAATTGGACATTACGGTTCTTCTTTAGGAATATCAAGTAACAACAGAATTTTAAAAATCACCATTTTGTATTCCTTGTAAATTATTCAGAGAAGCATCATCGATGGTCATGCTTGCATTACCAAATTCTCTCTCCATAGATTATGTGTTACTTGCAAAAAAAGTAGTACCATCTAATGTAGAGACCTGGCATCAGCACCCTAGTCTAGCAGTAAGAGTTAGCATCACGACCAATGGGACAACCTGGTAGTGGTTTAAGAAGCACCAGCATTGCCAGGCCATCTGTTTAAAAAAGCTTGAACCTACACAAGCATTTGAATCTGACTTCCAGGGCAGAGGGGCAAACTGAGTAACACCATCATGATGAAAACAATTGGGCAAACTCAGCAGTCCATAAAACAGGCCTCGGTCATCTCAAAAAAAAAAGTTATGGGCGTGGGGGGTAGGGCTTTGTTGGGGGGGGGGAGAGGGAGCAGGGGACAATGGTAAGAGCATTCCATTAAATATTTGGAATAAATATTTGGAATAAATAATCCAAAAATTATTCCATAATATTTAATAAGATATTAAAGGCACATAAAAAATACAGTTATAGTGCCCAAACCTTCAGTATATCCTGGTTTTTAAAAACCCAAAAAGTAGGGCGGTGACTGTGGCT
Source organism: Galagoides demidoff (assembly GCA_963574575.1). Lineage (NCBI taxonomy): Eukaryota > Metazoa > Chordata > Mammalia > Primates > Galagidae > Galagoides > Galagoides demidoff. The sequence continues at coordinate 10,707 of CAUYQV010121664.1, forward strand.
CAGTGGGTAGGGCGCCAGCCCCATATAACAAAGGTGGCAGGTTCAAACCCAACCTCGGCCAAATTGCAAAAAAAAAAACCTAAAAAGTTGTAATAAGGGCAGTGCCTGTAGCTCAAAGGAGTAGGGCACTGGCCCCATATACCAGAGGTCGTGGGTTCAAACCCGACCCCAGCCAAAAACTTCAAAAAAAGAAAAAAAAAGTTGTAATAGATTTTGGGGACCAACTAGAGAATTCTGAATATTGAGTAGATACTATTAATAGATACTAAACAGAATTATTTTAAATTTTCTTAGATGTGATAACAGCATCGCAATTATCCCGAGGAATGTCTTTATTCCTGGGATCCGTGCTGACACTTCTGAAGGTGAGGTGTTCCGATGTCTACAAGGCGCTTTCCATTGGTTCATGGAATCTACATACCAGGATGAAGCCAATATAACAACAGTCATGGATGCTGTAGATGGTGGATACACACTAAGGTCGTCACTATATTATTCTTGAAGCTTTTCGGTATGTTTGAATTTTTTCATAATATTAGTTTAAAAAAAGAAAAGAAAGGAGGTGAAGGAACACAATGACCATCTGTAAAGCCTTATCCCAGACACAGAACCAGTAGGCCGCATAGCTTCACAGGTGGGTCTTAAAGAGGTACTCAGTTAAAATGAGGTCGCTGAAGTGGGCCCTCGTCTACTATGACTGGTGTCCTTTTAAGAGGAGTAAATTTGGCCGCAGACATGCACAGAGGGAAGAAGGTGGCCATCCACAAGCCGAGGAGAGAGGCCTGAAAGAAACCAATCCTTGCTGATGTCTGGGATTTCAGACTTCTGGCTTCCAGAAATGTGAGAAAATAAATTCCTGTTGTTTAAGCACTTTTTTTTTTTTAAGTCTGTCCTAGGAAACTAATGTAATAGGAAAGAGTTCCAGGAAAAGGAAAAAGACTGTTTCCCTAATCCAGATGGAGGAAAAGCTTTTACTTGGTACCTTGTACACATTAGCTGTTCATTGATACAGAAGATCAAGAGCTCCCAGGATAGTGTGGGCTGGAGGGGGTCGGGGGCGGCAATGGGAGCTGAGAGCTACCCAGGATGACCTCATGTCTGCAGCTCTAGCTGGGGAACACTCAGACACGCGGGAATGACAGGCCCTCTCTCGTGCACCCACAGGACTCCTCTCAGAACCAGACATGTCTGGGGAGAGCCCTTGCAGCCTGTGTGGTAGGTATCCTGGGAAAGACACTTAAAACGCCCAAGTCAGACTGCTGTAAGGGATTTGACATGGGCTTTTTCATTACTGAGCAGAAACCGTTCAAATACATTGAAGTCATCTCTGCTTGAAATAAAAGAAACATTCCAAGGCTTGTCATCATGAGAGGGGACACCTTGAATATTTCTTTAACAGTGAGCGATTTCCACCTCTTTGAACAAAAGATGGCAAATAAAAACTAGGAAGAGAGGCAACGAATATGCATGCCCACCAAATTTCCTTTCTCCCGTTACCTGAAACATGCCCAGGGTTGTGAGAATACAGTGTCAGTTCTAGAGTCTTGAAAGGTGAGCTCTGGAAAGAGTCTCAGCAGCCTCCTGCCTCCCTCTCTTCATTACTAATGGGAACAGCCTGCCCAAGAGCACAGGGCTGTGGGTCTGGCACACCTCTCTGCACTGCCAGCATGCAGGCCTCTACCCATCTCACTTCACCCAGCCACCTCCCTGGCTGTGCTGAAATCCAGGGATGGCTTCACAGTTGTGCTGAAGCCCCCACCTTGGCAGACAGTGGTGAGGACAGGAAGGTCCTGCTGGAACTCCCATGCTGGTTTCCCAACCTCAGCCCTGTTCGCATTTGGGGTAATTCTCTGTTTTGTGGGAGCTGCACTGTGTGTCCCTGGCCTCTACCCATTCAATGCCAGTAAGACCTATCCCCCAAGATCTGACCACTAAAAGTGTTTCCAGACTCTGCCAAGTGTCCTCTGCAGGGCAAAATCACTGCCAATTAAGACCCCACTACCCCAGTGGCATATAAACCACTAAGTTTGGGCAGAAAGAGGAATCCCTAAATATAAGCTCAATTCAAATACAGAATAGTGCTTTACCCACATGACTGACCTTGCCCCCTGCAGTCCTATTATATTTTCCAGGGACACAGAAGGGCTTCAGCTAAGCCTGAACTCCTCAGACATGTTAGTCAAAAAGCAGCCAAACTTCCTCAGAATGTCTTGCACAAGTCAGAGCTTGGTCTGTTCGGTGCAGGCCAGTGAGCCCCTGCCCCAGTCCCTGCCAGTGTGCCCAGTGGGAGGGTGATGCAAACTGCATCCCTTACACATCCTGGCCTGTGAGTGAGGCGGTCACCTGCTTCTCATTCAGCACACTGAGGCCACACACCAGGGTGCCCACAGCCCCCTCCTACATAGAGGACCGTGGTCAGTCCTGTGAATCACCTTCAGAGTCGCTAGAAAAGATGCTTACCCACGTGAACAAGAGGCAAAGCCAGCTGTGGGATATCCAGAGAGCTGTACATAAGGCTAAGCTCAAACTCAGCAACCCCAGGAGAAAAGCCTCCTTCTAACAGAATCGCCACAGAGGTAACTGAACTGCCGTCTCCAAGTACACGTACTAAGTCTCTCCTGTGGATTATTCACTCCCAATATTTCCGAGGTGAGTCACAGGAGGATTAGGCCTCCAACCAAGGCCTGGGCCTCCAAAACCACATGGATTATAGGTTTGTTTATAATTTTTTAAAGCCTTTCCAAAAACATCTGGTGACATGACCGTAAGAGCTCTCCCCAACTAATCCTAACATTGCCCGACATCCTGGTCATGGATCACGCGCTGCCAACTCTGGCAGGGCCTGGAGCACCCAGCCCAGAAAAGGCCTCAAAACGTTTGATGAAATGGAGGTACTGCAGGCACTTCCCTGGCCCGTTGCTTGGTCCTCTCAATTATTTCAAAGCTCCACCTGGTGCATGTACAGCCCATGTGTTCAGCTGTCCATCAGGCATCCTGTCTAGATGACCCTCAGGTCCCTTGAGTCCACCATGACCAGATCATAACACATCACCTTCCTTTATGGTCCCCCAAATCAAGTCCATTCTCCTCCCTGTTCCCTACCATAATATACGACCTAATTGTCCTCTCCTCTAGGCAAACGTCACCCTAAACACCTCCTCCCCTTCCCAGTCTGCTCCCCATAACCCCACAACTATCATCAGAGCCTGTGGTTTCTCCCTCCATGACAGTAGAGCCAGTGTCACCAGGTATGGACCTTTCCCACTGCTGCCAACCTAATTCCATCCTGCCCTGGCCAGACCACTGCCAGACCGCTCTACCCTGCCACTCTGCTTCATGCTCCCCCAAGGCCCAGTCCTCCCACACTCTGCTCCTCTCTTCACCCCAAACCTTCATCAGCTCCCCAGCACAGAATATGCCCTCACCTGCAGGTCTGAAAACCAGGCCCTTGCAACACCCTCCAATCTTCCCAGCTTTGTTTCATGCTGTCTGTTCCCATCTCTGTTCTCTCATGGCGTCCTCTTCCCACGGCTTCCTCTGAAACCACATCTCTGCCCACTCAAGCCACCACCCCTACCTGTCCCCAACAAACACCCTCTGAGGTGGGGCAAGAGGCACCTGGGCTTGGGAATTGTACATCTGAGTTCAGTTTCTGCTGCTGTGACCTCTGACAGGCTACCTAATTGTCTGAGCCTCAGTTTCCTCATCTATAAAATGGGACAATAACCACTTCATATGGCACTGAGGTCATTAACAAATAACATATGAAAACTCTTGACAAAGAGGAAGTGGTGTCTGAGGCAGAGAAAACATGAACAAAAGCTTGCAGACCCCCTTGAACAAGATGTGTACAAGAGCTGGTGAAGAATCTCTACCTGGAGGGAAGGTGCCCTGCCCGATCTGGGGTAGGAAAGGTGGACACAGGCTCTTTCCAGGAGGGCCCCAAACAACACTATCCCCTCGGCACCCCAGCGCTCAGAACACTCAAGTAGTGAGTGTTTATAACACAGTCTTTTTTTTTTTTTCTTTTTTCATTTTTGGCTAGAGTCAGTGCCATCTGTGAATTACACTGCAGAGGCCAGGTTTTGGATAATTTGAATAAGACCTCAGGGAGTATGAACTAAACATATGTCCCACAAAAATATAAAGTAATTCATATGCTTTCATCTATTAATTGGGAAAAGGAGCTTTTCATCAATGTCTAAATTTTACAACAGTCAGAGAAATGTCAGGTCCCACCACACGCGGTACAGCAAAAAGACACCTTCTATCATGCCAGGCTTTTCCAGACAGATGTGGGGGACCCACCAGGATCAGAGAGAATAAACGTGATGAATGACTTTTGAATAAAAATAAGAGGTGAGTGTGTACTAGTTTGCTAAGGCTGCCGTAACAAATTACCATAAACTTGGTGGCTTTTTTAAACTGACAGAAATTTATTCTCTCACGGACAGGACGTCTGAAACCAGGTTGCTCCCAGGCCCAAGAACACCCATCCTTGCCTCTTCCCGGGTGCTGGTGACTCCCAGCAATGCTTGGAGTTCACTGTAGCTGCACCTCTTCAATCTGTCATCTCTCTGCATGTCTGCGTCCTCTCCTCTTTCTATGAGGACACTAGCCACTGAATTCAAGGCCCACCCTGCTTCCCTGTGACTTCATCTTAACTAATTAAATCCGCAAAGATCCTGTTTCCAAATAAGGTCACCAAATAAGACTCCGTGTAGACACGAATTTTATGGAAGGGACACTCTTCTTCAGCCCACCACAGTGGAAACTCAGGGAATGTTCTAGAATCATTAGAGCTAAAAGAACCTCGAAGGTAACCGTCTCCGTGGAGGTTAAACAGGTTTCTTCTCTGATGCCAACACCAAGGTATTGTTGGTGACTTCTGGAAATGAAGCTCAGAGAAGCAGTGGAGGATGAGAGCAGTGGCCAAGGAGGGATGCCTGCACTGGGCCTGGGGCTGGAGGGGAACCTCACGGCTCTGTCCTCACTGGTCTGCTTCAACATGCTTGGTTTGCAGGTCTGAAAAGTGAGCCCATGTGAGGCTCAAGTCATACCTATACTCAGGGTGAACAGGACCAGAGCTCAGTCTCCTGAGTGCACACCTGACAACCAGCTCTTGCAACAGGTATGATGAGATGCACAACCTTCCCGTCACAGACAACTTGCTTACTGTGCACAGACACCCAAAGTCAGCTACTGATGTGGTTTCATTCACTCGGTAGCCTATTTCCCTTGGAAACCTATTTTTCTAACCTAGGATCAAAAAACTTCCTTCCTTCAACAAACATTTAGTCCCAAAGCTACCCCCAATACCAGGAATGAGTCCTAGGAACACCTAGTCTAGTTTGTTGTTTTTGTTCTTGTTTTTTGAGACAGTGTCTCACTCCTCTGCCCTGTGTAGAGTGCCATGGCGTCATCATAGCTCACAGCAACCTCAAACTCTCGGGCTCAAGAGATCCTCTTGAGCCTCCCAAGTATCTGAAACTATCGACCTGTACCACACCCAACTAGTTTTTTTATTTTCAGTAGAGATAGTGTCTCACTCTTGCTCAGGCTGGTCTCAAACTCTTGAGCTCAGGCAATCCACCCACCTAGGCTAGGCCTCCTAGAGTATTAGGATTACAGGCATGAGCCCCCATACCTGGCCCCTAGTCTAGTTTTAAAAGATAGTATAAAGCAATCTGGAGGTACAAAGATAAAGATAAGCCCTGTCTTATGGTTCCACTAACCAGAAGGACACAACCCAGCCTGGGAAGGGAGCATCCAGGAGGTCTTCTCGGAGGAGGTGCCTCTATCAAAGTCTATAGGACAAACAGGAGTTAGGTAGAGACAGTAAAGGATAAGGTCACAGCTAATGGGGTGAGCAAAAGACTTGTTCACTTCCTGAACTGGAGCAAAGGTTGCTATACATGTTGTAAATTATATGGTTTTACGTCTCATAGAAAAATAGCCCCACAATGAATTTTTTTAGCAACTGTCACCTGAGCTGGCATTCTACCAGAGAAGCAGAATTGTGTAATCTGCTGAGTTTCTGTTTTTGCCTTGGCTATCGGGGCACTCAAGCTCAACAAACACATTAGCTTGAGGATTTGGAAAGCTGGCTTCCCCTTCTCTCTATAAGCCTGCAGGCCGCATGGCCACAGTTTCCACACCCCCGTGAAGGTTTGTCTGTCTTCAGTTCTTACTTTCACAGCCTGATTGTGACATACATGCCTTATGGTACACAAAGAAATGGGACAGGAATCATAAACACACTAACGAGGAATATTGGCCAACATTCACATGTAGAGTCCTGGAAGTCTAAAAGCGATAACCCCATCACCCTGAACCTAAGTTCGACTCCACATGGCTAGTCTTTTTCAAAAGCCCAAACCCATCAATTCCGAAAGGACAGGAATGAGTGGTAAAGCCATTTGCATCTGGAGGTGGGTGAAGCAAATTTCTCTCTGAATGACAAAAGCTGAGGGGGAAAAAAAAACCAGGAGTTGGTTAATATTCTCTCTTGCCTCTTAAAAAATTCAGTGTACAGGAGAGGAGAAGAAATTAAGGAGAAAGAGAACAAGACGGCAGTACTTATATGACTGATGTATAAAGATGCTTCCTTCAGGCCATTCTCACAGAGACTCACGAGAGTTGAAGGCTCAAACTCACGAAGGTTTTAATACCCAACAACAAAATTCCACTCCCCCTGTGCTTCCCTTAGCCTGGCAAGTTCATGGGTAGACTCAACAAGCCGATGCCTGTGTTGGCAGCAGGCAGCTCAGGGAATGTGCACTGGGAGCTGGGGCAGCCGGCTGGGTGGAAACTTTTACTCTTTACCCAGAAGCAAGAGGATCTAAGTGTCTGGGGAAAATTAACCAACCAAAAATTATGTTTTAATTGTCTCCTGTGCACGTAGCACTTGTTACGTGCCACCAGAGATAAAATGTAAGGTATCTCCGCTGACGTCAAGGAATGTACCGCTGTTCCCTGGTGAATGCAGGGGCATGAGTGTCAGCGCTGCAGGGTCTCCCACCCTTCAGGGTTGTCACGGGCAGTCACAGAGGAGTGCACTGGGTAACTTCAAGAGGCATGGTCCACAAAGGCTATGTGAAGTCACAGTTCCAGTCCTGGCACTGCTGGGCTGTGGGAACCTCAGTGAGTTACTTAACTGATTTCTTAAAGTGATACCGAGAGTTGAGAGCTTAGACATGTAAGGTTAAATGAGATAGGTGGGACGTCGAACAACCACTCAGTCGTCAGTCAACATCAGCTCACCAACTTATTATCTAATTAGAGGGGGGGGGGGCATTATACTTGTCCTATCAGGCTACCATAATAAAATACAGGTGGCAGACACAACAAATATTTATTTTTTTTACAGTTCTGGAGGCTGGGAAGTCCAAGATCAAGGCGTCTGCAGATTCAGCTCCTGGGGAGACCCTCTTCCTGGAGTGAAGATGGCTGCCTTCTCCCTGCGAGCTCACGAGGCCTCTCCCTGGTGCCTGCCGGTGGAGACGGAATGTTCTCTCTCTTTTCCTCCTCCCATATGGCCATCAAGCCACTCAGATTAGGACCCCATCCTTACAGCTTCCCACAACCTAATCATGTCCTAAAAGCCCTATCTCTAAATACAGTCACATCAGGAAGTAAAGGCTTTAGCACCTGAATTTTGGGGAGCCACAACACAATCCATAGCACTGACACAAGAGAAAAGACCAACAGCATAATATTTACCGAGTGTCTACTAAATCCCAGGAGTTGTACTGTCATTATCATTATTTAATCTTTAAACAACCAAGTGAGAAAAGCATTATTACTCTCATTTCACAGACAAGGACACAAAGCTCATTAACAGTAATTAACTTAATGAAGGACACACAGCTAGCAAGTGGTGAAACACAGATTCAGACCTAGGTCTCCCTGACTCCAACCTCCACGCTCCTGAAAATCATCTGCTCTGCTCCTTATTTCATTAGATGGCAAACTTTATTATAAAGTTTATTATAAACTGCACAGACAGACTATAAATGCCAAGGGCCAGAGAGATGGATTAATAAGATCAGTAGATTCCATTAAGGAGATGAGCTTTTAGCTGAGCTCTTAGGAAGAGTTGGTTTGGGGTATACAGGAAAGAGAGTGAAGGGGGGTCCGGGTAGGGATAACAGTGCACCAAGCAAGGTGGGCTCTGCAGAGCAGAGCAGGGACCCCCTGAGTCCACCAGCGGCCCGTGCAGTGAAGTATCATGAGGATAGATGGTGAAATGGGCGAAGAAAGATTCCTCAAGGTGAAAGTCAGGGAGGACATGCGGATTCACTTGCACAGTGGAAGCAACCAGGGAAGACACCTGAGCAGAGGACAGAGTAAGGACAGAGCTCAGGCTATTGAGGATAGTGTGTGCAGACAGGGAAAGCCACACCTGCAACTCAGGAATAAAGGAGGAAGGGCCACCATGAGCAAGGCGTGGGGTGCTGCAAGGTGAGGGCCCTCAGCTGGGCTCTGCACTTCCCACCTTCTCAGGCTCAGTGTCTAGACAACCAGGAGAATGAAGCCACCATTTATTCATTCTGCAGGCCCTCTGGAGCCCCCTGGGTATGGTGGTGAACTAAGCACCGGACAGACGGACCATGAAGCCTCCACGCAGAGGAGACAGATAGTAAATAGGTAACAAATGCACGGGGAGCGATGTGCTCCCCAGAGAAAAAGTCCCGATGGAGACCAGCAGGAGGGCTCAGAAGAAATCTCTCTGAGGAGGGGGATCCTCAAAAATAAGGTGCCAGGTTGGGTGAGAAGTGGAAAATCAAGGATGAGATGCTTAAGCAGCCAACTGCAAAGCCTGAGAGCAGGAAAGGCATGACGAGACGGGGAGCATCCAGACATGGGGCAGGGGGGTTGGTGGAACACGGCTGCCAGCAAAGCACCTTCCCCTGACTGTCCTTGACATCAGGGAAGGCCACCAAGGAATCCCAGAGGAATGCAAGGGCCCGAGAAGAGTCAGAAAAAGAAAATTCTGGAAAACTGGAACATCGGAGGCTTTGGGGGAGAGAACCAGGAAAACCATGAAGGCTGATTTTAAAGACCAAGGGCTTATTTTTCTGAAAAGGAAACACTCAGACTGCAATGGGCAGAGCCACATCTTTTGGGACTCTTACAGGCAATCCCCCCCCATCCCTGATACTCTTCCAAAAATGAGAAAACAATGTCTGAAAGTCAAAACATTTACAGGTTCAGGTTATAACACACACTTTATAAATACTATAAAGTGTTTCTTTTTAGACTGTGTAAAACAAAAAACAAGAAAAGAAAGATTATAAAATCTCTAGATACCTACCTAACCTTTTAGACTCAAGCAGCTACAGCTTTTTCACAGCATTTCAAAAAACATCCTTTGGTTTCATTCTTACCCTTCACAGCCGTGGGCTTCTAGCGGTACCCAATCAAGACGGAAGATTTGGGCCAAATGATTTCTGTCTCTTTCTCAATTGACATGGTTCCCAGAGAATTACACTCTTCATAACTCTTGTCATTAACCTTCTAAATTTTTCATTTTGATAAAACAAGAACAAAGTATATAAGCAATTCAAATGACTGCACAAATAAAGCGTGCTAGGATGGCAAAGACGGAAAGCTGTTGAAATTGATCTGATGGCTGGCAGGCCACGAGGGGATGGCTACAAATATGTACTGGATGATGTCTATGTAGCCAAATTCACTGTACAAAGGGTGGTCTCACAGAAATGGCCCAAGCTGGCCACGGCTACAGGGAGGACGGCTGCCCTTTAGCCCAAAGCAGAGGGCTGGATTCAAGGAACAACAAAGCTCTTTCCAAGTGCACAATTTTATGGAACAAAGACTTTTCTTTTCAGTTGTATAAACCATAAAAAATTCTACACTCGGAATGTTTTCAGCCATATAACTCCATATGATAGCTACACACATATACAGAGTATCTTAAAAAGCAGACACACTTTAAGAAAGGAAAAAATTATTAAAAATTGTAATCCTCAATATATATCACTATTTGTTATCTTGTATCTTTTGTAATAGCAGAATTATAAAATATTAGGAGTATACATATTTTATTACAATTTTCATAGGTTTTTCCTTTCTTAAAATGTGTGGGGTTTTTGGCACCCTATGTGTGTGTGCGTCACACATACGTACATACAAACACACACTTTTTTTTAAAGTAAGGAAAACTGTCACTTTAAGAAATTGATAAAGCAATGAAATACACTAATATATTTTTCAATCAGGAGACCATGTTCAGGGATTTTCTCTAAGCTGCTTTTTTTTTTTTTTCAAAAAGAGGAAATCCTAATACATAGGGCAGACAATGTGCTTTTTCTCCAAACTGACAAGTAGTATCATTTTGTATTTGATACTAGAGAATTCTTATTATTGAATGTGCCTTTATTCTGGGTAGGGGGCAGAGACCTAGCAAAATAAAATGCCAAATATTAAAGAAAACAAAAACAGCCCAAGGAAGCACCAAAGTAGTGAATCTTTCGTATGACCGAAATCTCCCAAAACCCTTCTGAAAGAGTCCCTTGCCTCTCCTGCTGATGCTGTGAGAGGCATCACTGCTGAAGTCCTCATGGATGTGAGCCCCACCTCCCAGCTCACAGTGCAGGGAGAGACCTCAAAGGCCAAGTCCAAACGTACATTTAGTCCAATTTCTCTTATTAGTTCTTGTACCTTATTACTTAGAAAAGAAGGTCACTGAAGACAGAAGCTCAAAGCCTCAGACAGATGATCTGCAGACTGTAAGCAGTTAATGTCCCCAGAAAGTTGTCTCTCTAGCAGTCAAGGTTAACAGTGGACCTGGCCTGCCACAGTGCAGAGGTGAAGACAATTGGTATACAGGAAACTGTCTTTATCTATCATGTTTGGTCTCTGAAGGTCAGTTATGGAGGGTGAAGACTGGGAGAGAGAATTACCTTGAACCCAAGAAATAGCCCAACTGCCCATCATCAGTCCCAGACCGACCTTGGCTTTCAAGAACGGTAAGAGTCCTCCTCCTCAGAAAGCAGCCCAGGTTAAAGAGCCCGAATGGTCCTCAGAAATAAAATGTTACATCTGGCAGATGCAAGACACTCGATAAAAGTGTCTTTGGATGTTTAGTAAAACCAAGGTCATACAGACACTGAGTCGTCATTGTCATGAGCAAAGGGGCCTGAACATTAATAATTTCAAAGAGATCCATCCAGTTTCTCCTGTATGAAGAACTCGTTTAACTTGAGCATTTACAGTTGTGCAAACGGAGCCTCATGGTTTCATGTTTCAACTAAAAGGATATAAGCTGAAGAACACACTACCCCAAACAAGAGCTGCGTCTTCCTGGTCCCAGGGCTTAGATCAGCCCTGAGTAAGAAATGCTGGGCAGGTATTGTACTGGTTGCCCCAATTAAAAGCCTTAGCACTGAAGGACTAGAGAGAAGGACTAGGTTAGGCCCATGAACAACTCAAACTCAAAGCACAAAGTAGAGAGCCAAAGAAGTCACCTGCTCTTAGGAAGGTCACTTTCTGAAGCATAAGTCAGACTTTGAGATGAAGTTCATGAATAAACCTAAAAAGCAAAGCCTTTCCCCTGCCCATCCACCTCACACCACCTTCACCTAAAGAACAATGAGAAGAATCTTCCATAAAATGATTTCTTTTAGAGAAAGAGAGGGAGAGAGGAGATGAGAACAGGGAAGAAGGACCACACTGGTACTTACTATAAATCACTTTCAATAAAGAAGGGAAAGTTCAAGTGCATGATAAATAAGCAAAGGTCCCCAAAGAAAGCCCACTGATCCACGTTCTGGTTGCAGCCTGTGTAGCAAAAACTGTAATCCTATAAAACCCTCCTCATTTTGTTGTATCTGTGGGCCCCTCATTCACCATCAAAAAATGGAGAGGAACCAGGCACGGTGGCTCGCAACTACAACCCAGCTCTTTGGGAGGCCACAGTGGGAAGGCTGCTTAAAGCCCAGAGTTTAAGACTAGCCTGAACAGCATAGCAAGATCCATCTCTAAAATTAAAAAAATTACATATGCATGGTGGCATGCACCTGTAGTCCCAGCTACTTAGGAGGCTAAGGCAGAAAAGATCACTGGTGCCCAGGAGTTCAAGGGTAATGAGCGATAATGGCACCACTGCACTCTAGCTGGGGTGATACAGTGAGACCCCATGTCTTAAAAAAAAAAAAAAAAAGTGGAGAGGAAAGCAAAAAGCAAACAACCCAAGCCATTTGCCTCCTAATGTTCTGGCTTCTTTAATGCAAATGCAATCATATTTCAAGTCTATGTTCCAGACGGTGTACTAGGAGTGAAAGAAGTTCCAAGCTCAGAGACCCAGGTTCTGGATGCAGATCTCTCGCCAGTGCCTGCTGTGTGGCTGCGAGCCCTCCTGTACGGCTCAGTTCCCGCCTCTGTCAAAGGACCCGTAACCCCTAAGTACCTTCCATTGGGTTTGATTCTTGGAGTCTTTTAGGGTAGGCAGCAAATCATAGCTCATTGCTCCTGCCTGTGTGGCTGTTTGTTTCCTAGGGCTGTTATTACAAAGTAACACAAACGTGGCTCGGCGGCTGTGGCTCAAGTGGCTAAGGCGCCAGCCACATACACCTAAGGTGGCGGGTTCGAATCCAGCCTGGCCCGCCAAACAACAATGATGGCTACAACCAAAAAATAGCTGGGCATTGTGGTGGGCGCCTGTGGTCCCAGCTACTTGGGAGGTGGAGGCAGGACACTTGCTTGAGCCCAGGAGTTGGAAGTTGCTGTGAGTTGTGATGCCACAGCACTCTACTCAGGGGGACAGCTTGAGGCTCTGTCTCAAAAAAAAAAAGGTAACACAAACTAGATGCTTTAAAACACCAGAAATTTATTCTTGCACAGTTCTGGAGGCTTGAAGTCTAAAAGCCAGGTGTCAACAGGGTTGGTTCCTTCTGGAAGTTCTGAGAACCTGTTCCATGCCTCTCTCTAAGTTTCTGATGACTGTCAGCAATCCTTGGCGGCCCTTGACTTGCAAGACATATCACTCCAATCTCTCTTCATCTTCACATGGTGGCCCCCTTGTATGTGGTCTTTGTCTCTTTATTTCTTATAAAGATGCCAGTCACGTTGAATCAGGGGCCACTCTAATCCAGGATGACCTCATTTTAACTTGATTACACCTTTTCCAAATGAAGTCACATTGGTCAGAGAGTACAACCTCAACATATCTTCTCGGGGGACACAATTCAGCCCATAACACTTGCTTGGACAGGTGAATGCAGAGAGCATCATGAGAAATCCAACAGTGAGGCTATGAGAATCATCTGCCATTTCTGAATAGATTATCTGAAAACTTTCACTACCAGTGTCTCCCAATTGCTAAGAGTAAGCACTGCTCTCAGTCTACCATGGCCATATGGCAGCCATGAATGGGGTTCCCAACAAACAACCACACTTCACTACTAAGCACCTCAGCACCAAGTATGTAAGTTAAACATTTTCCACAGGGGGAAAAAAGGATCAGTTGAATTATGCTTCATAAGACTCAACCACTGCTAAAAATAATAATAATAATAATAAATAACCATCTGGCACCAAATCACACCTACAGAGACAGCAGGCTTATCCAGAGTGAGGCAAAAATGATAGTGGCAGCCTCAGAGGGGTGAGAATGGAAGAGAAAGGGCCCAGCCGACAAGTGGCTCAGGAAACCAGGTAGCGGAGACAGGGAGGATCACGAGCACTCTTCCCCACCCCAACTTCATTGCAAGTTGCAGGCAATTCATAAAGAAATTTTACTTCCTCACAGTTCTGGGGGCTGGGGAGCCCAAGGTTAAAGGGCTGGCATCTTGCAGGGGGTGTGAGAGGTGCAAGGGCAAAGAGAGGGCGAGGGCGAGAGAGAGAGAGAGAGAGAGAGAGAGAGAGGGAGGAGAGAGAGAGGAAGAGAGGGAGGAGAGGAGAAGGATGTTCAACTTGTCTTTTTAATAAGGAACCTACTCCTACGATGACAACAGTCATTGAGTTATAAGGGCAGTGTCCCCAAGACCCATGAAACTAACTAGACCCCAGCCTCACCTCCAAACACTACATTGGGGGTCAAGTTTCCAACACATGAACTTTAGGGGATACATTTAAACCACAGTAGGAATTCACAAATACTTTTTCATAATGGAGATAATAACATCGTCAACAGAAATGTACAGAAAGAAAGAAAAAAACCCAGCAGCTCAAGGTGGACATGCCTGACCTAAGACATCCAGCCAGGTACACGCGTGTACTAAGGGTGCCTGCATGACCGCGCACACACCTAGAATTCCACTGCTGCAGAAATAGGACACTGGAAGTCACTGTTCTCTAATCCTGGGGAAATGGTCAGAAGTGCTGGATCCAACTGCTGCTGAGAGACACAGGAAAGGACAAGGGCCCCGGCAGACTCAGAGACACATGGGATTCCACCTGAAGCACAGCCAGCAGCTGAAGCCAACTTCATTGGATTATAATAATGGCCTGGGGCTCCATGCCTGGGGCTCAAGACGCTAAGGCATCAGCCTCATACACCTGAGCTGGTGGGTTCAAATCCAGCCCGGCCTGCCAAACAACGACGGCTACAACCAAAAAATAGCCAAGTGTTGTGGCAGGCACCTGCAGTCCCAGCGACTTGGGAGGCGGAGGCAAGAGAATCGCTTGAGCCCAGGAGTTGGAGGTTGCTGTGAGCTGTGATGCCACGGCATTCTACCCAGGGTGACAGCTGAAGGCTCTGTCTCAAAAAATAAATAAATATAATAATGGCCTGGGATAAGGCTTTGAAGATCACACACAACCCATGTGGACTGTTTACACATGAAAAGGGTCTTCTGCAGAGTCAGTACTGTGAGGACAGGCTCTATTCCATCACTTCCCCAGACCATTTTTGAAATCATACATTTATGAACAACACTGTCGTGGGAGGTGCCATATCTAGCCACTCAGGGCAGACTGTGTTGACAACGGTTTTGACATGGTCAAAGCCTGTGACTATGGACAAGAGTACCCTGTGGCTGAAATTTGGGAACCATGGATCTAAGCCAACTCAGCTTACAAATGAACATATTCAATAGACACAAGGGGCCCGGGAGAGAAGGTTTATTAAATTCAGTGGAGGAATCTAAGGTTCGGAGAGGTGCAGGGACTGGCCCAAGGTTGCAGAGCTGGTAAGTAACCAGGTTGGCTCTGGAATCCAAATCTCCTGATTTACTGTTCTATGTACCAACCAAGCTTTCTTTTATCAACTTGCACAAAAACCAAAAGGTGTACCTCCCTCTTCTTCCCTCCCACAGTACTTTCTAACGTATAGCATGTACCATGTTGTGCAGCCATTATTTCTATGTTTACCTCTCACACGAGACTGGAAATTCCTCAAGGGCAGGGCCTGTGTCATCATCCTGCTTCCCTAGTGCCAGGACAAGCCTGAAGTTTACAGGCATGAAGTCAACATCAGCTAAATGGATAAACAAGTTCTGAGAACATTTAGGGCACTATAAAGAAGTGGTATCATCACATTATTACTTTTTTCTTTTGAGACAGTCTCAAGCTGTTGTCATCAGTAGAGAGCCATAAGGGTCACAGCTCACAGCAACCTCAAGCTCTTGGGCTTAGGTGATTCTCCTGCCTCAGCCTCCCAAGTAGCTGGGACTATGGGCACCCGCTACAACGCCCGGCTATATTTTTGTTGTTGTCGTTCCAGTTGTCATTGATGTAGCTGGCACAAACCAGGTTTGAACCTGCCAGCCCTGGTATATGTGGCCAGGGCCCTACCCAATGGGCTACAGGCACCACTGTTAATACTTTTTTAAAATAAATAAATGGTCCTTATAATCTTTCATTGTTTTTTGTTTTTTTTGAGACAGAGTCTGACTCTGTCACCCTGGGTAGAGTGCCATGGCGTCATGCTCACAGCAACTGCAAATTCTTGAGCTCAAACAATCCTCTTGCTTCAGCCTCCTGACTAGCTCCAACGACAGGTACCTGCCACAACGCCCAACTACTCTTTCTATTTTTAATAGACATGGGGTCTCACTGTTGGTCAGGCTGGTCCCAAACTCCTAAGCTCAAATGATCTGCCATCTTGGCCTCCCAGAGTGCTAGGATTACAGGTGTGAGCTATAGCACCCAACACAACATTACTATTTATTAGATATTATTATTTCTGAGAAATAACCCCCCCTCTAGTATGAACTGATCTCTAAGGGAGAGAGGCAGGGACCAAAGAAAATGAACTTATCAAAACAATACTTAAGTTAAAAATCTTGTGGTCATACTTGTCACTGCTTCTGGGCAATTTGCAAACTCTACACATAGTATCAGGACCAAAACACAAGATCAAGTCTTTTGCTCACCAGGAAGGACCAGTGTAGATTTTATCAATGGCTAATACTAATTAGCAAGTAATGCAAAACAGTGTCCACAGACTCAGGGACTAAAATTCAAGGACATTTGAGTAATTAACGAAACAAAGAATTTGGTAGGTTTTAGGATATTTTCGAGGATTTAAGTAAATTTTCAGTGGTTGCAGACAGAAATGAGAAGCCACTTATAAAAGACAAAGTACACTAAATGACTGAAAATAAGACATCTGAAGGCAAGTAAATCCCACATAAAAACACAAGTTCATGTCCATTTTTAATTAGAGTCCGTGTCCGTGAGGAGGACAAAAGTACAAGTCCATCAGGCCAAGAGGCACAGACGCAGGTTCTCCACACAGACATCTGGTTTTAGAAAGTCACTTACACCGTTTGGACCCCAGACTCTTCCTCATCTAGAAACCAACATCATCTTCTAGGATTCCAGGGAAAAGAACTCATCGGCAAAGAAGCTAAGAAATTGTGCTCAAGTCCACTTTAACAAAAGTGACACACCATCAGGTAACTTACAGTTAGGAAATCTGCACAGGATAGGGACCAAGTCTCCCAACTGAGAATCACTTGAGCCACCTCTTTCCTTGTTGGGCACACTGTGGTTCTAAGACTTGGGTTTCCTCTCTTTCCTTTGCTAATTTTTGATAAGTGGGTGGGAGGGACAGCAACAGAAAGGCAGGCAGCTGTGGCCACTAAAGGTAGAACTAGTTATCTGGGCAAACCCACAGTATGATGGTGGACTAGAAAGAATTTAAGAAATGTTATTTAGAGAAAATTGTTCCTACCAGGTACACTATAGCAAATCAGTGTTCAAGAAAAGCTAAACCTAAGTTTATAGTTGAACTGGTGGCTTATGGTTTATCTAAGATGTCTCATGAGCACCCACTATATGCCAGGCAACCTGCTGGTCTCAGGATATGCAAAATGGGTAAGATACAGTCCATACTCTTAATCCCAGGGTAACAAGAAAAGTGAAGGGAGGACTTTGGGTAGGGACAGACATTAAAGAGATAATTACATTGCAAAATAGTGTTGTAAAGTAACGAGCACAGAGATTGGGTAACAAAAATTTAAATAGGAAGGGATGGTCTGGGGAAGGTTTTGCAGAGATGCAGGTCAGCTGGGTTTTACAAGCTGAGATGTAGCATCCAAAAGAGTAAAGCAGAAGAGCGTTCTAGGCAGAGGAACAGCCTGTGAAGGTGAAGGTCAGTATTATCACACATGGCCTTCTGGGGGAACTAAGAGTCCCAGCATGCAGCAGCGGGACTGGAGCAGAGGCTGGAAGGGAACAGCTTCCTTAATGGTCTGGGGGAAAAGAAGCAGAAAGAGTAAAGGGGCACAGATCAGAAAGAAATTAAGGGACACATCAAGCAAATGCCACAAACAGACCTCCTCTGGATTCTAATTTGAACAGACGATTTAAAATATTTTGAATCACGTAAATTCTAACACTAACTGCGTTACATGATTAATTTGTTTTTAGGTGTTATAACAGTTTTGTGGCATTGTGTGTATATGTGTGTCTTTAAGAGTCCTTATGTATCAGAGATACTTTCTGAAGTATGTACAGACACAATGATACTAAAATACATGCAATGATGCCAAGCATTTACTTCAAAATAATCCAGTAAAGGGGGGTGAGGAGGAGCAGGGGGAGACAGAATGAAACAAGGGTGACATGCTAATGGACTCCGGGGAGACACACTTTACACAATGTATATACTTGTGATGTCACATTGTACATGACACTCCATTGCACTACATCATTGAAATCTTCCGTAATAAACAATGAAAGAAAGATCTTATATGCTCTGCTGAAGGTTTTATACTGAACACTCTACTGAGTCTTACTTCTCAAATATCAGTGTCAAGAATTATTTGAGGAGTTTGCTAAAATGCAGATTCCCAGGCAGCACCACCAGAAATTCTCCTTCCATGGATCTGGGCTGAGCCCCTGAACTCTGCATTCTAATAAATACTCTAGATCTGTCATCCTTAACCCGGGTGTGCACTGGTGCTGGTCCATGGCCTGTCAGGAACCGGGCTGCACAGTAGGGGGTGCGCGGAGGGTGAGCCAGCTGAGCTTCATCTGTATTTACACCCCTGTCAGGGGCAACACCACCTGAGCGCTGCCTGCTGTCAGATCCCCACCCCACCCCATGAAAAAATGTCTTCCATGAAACTGCTCCCTGGTGCCAAAAAGGCTGGGGACTGCTGCTCTAGACCATTCTAAAGCTAGTGGTCAGAGCAACACTTTGAGACAAACCGCCCTGGGCAATAGGAACCACTAAGCCTGTAACAACAAACTCAGGTGGGTAGTACATTATCCTTCTGGCAGCACTGGAGAAGACAGGGAAGTGAAAGTGGTAAGGGGGGCTCCTATTCAGAAGACAGTCTCCTTAGTTCAGTGGCAATGGTGCTAGCAGATGAGAAGGAACGGCTGGAGAGCGATTTCGGGGGCAGAATAATGAGACCTTCATAACTGATCTGGTATGAGACTGAAGACAGAAACATCAGGAGTATTCCCCAAGTATCCCCCAAGGTCCCACTCTTGTGCCTCTTTGCATCCTCACAGCACCAGGGGCAAAAGCCTCTCCATTCCGAAAGCACAGTAACATGAGTTCCCCTTAACTCAGCTCCCTGCAGGAAAGGGTTAATATTACTGTACTTAACCTACGAGGCCAAAAGGAAAAAGATCTCAGTCACCATTTGAAACAGGGAGAGGGAAAAATACACCCCAACACCCCCAAATTACCAGATCCAAAGTATAATACAGAGAGGGTAAATCACTCATTTCATTTCTCTCTAAACTGCTTAAATTCTGGAAGAGTCAACAGGTTAAAAAGAATTGGTGGCACCAACAAATAAAAGCCATGGTCGACTAAAACAAGACTCATTAAATAAAAATAAGAGCAAAACACTTAAAATGAAAAATATGCCGCAGTAGACTTTTTCCTTTAGTCATTTAAATCCATGGAATGTTATTTAGTGACAGCTGAGGACTTTTTCTCCATAATTCTGAGGACAGCAAGAAGTTCTGCAGTGGAGACCAGGGCTGCTGCTGCAAGAACCTCCAAGGCATCAGAAAGGATCACAGGACTGCAACTCTGTGTGTGTCATGCCTGGGCTCAGAAAGGTCCAAGGGCTCCCTACCACCTTTGGAGCAAAGCTCCATGGCACTCCAAACCCCAAAGTCTAACTCAGCACACCTCCCCAAACCTATTTCCCTCCCCATCCCATAGTAACCCTCTGCCTCAACCAAACAATGTAAAAGGAAATGCAAGGACGTCTCAGACCCTGGCTCAACTTCTAGCTCAACAAACAACTGAGCTCTGAGCCTCTATTTTCTCACATGTAAAAAGCACATAATATCAAGTGGCTAAGGCGCCAGCCACATACACCTAAGGTGGCAGGTTCAAATCCAGCCAGGACCCGCCAAACAACAATGATGGCTGCAACCAAAAAAAAATAGCCAGGTGTTATGGCGGGTGCCTGTGGTCCCAGCTACTTGGGAGGTGGAGGCAGGAGACTCGCTTGAGCCCAGGAGTTGGAGGGTGCTGTGAGCTGTGATGTCACAGCTCTCTATCCAGGGGAACAGCTTGAGGCTCTGTCTCAAAAAATAAAATAAAATAAAATAAAAAATAAAAAGCACAAAATATCTACTCTGCACTTGTTGGAGAGCTATGAAGCCATGGATAGAAATGCCTCGCACAATTCCAAACAGCACCCACTGTGAAAATGTCAGTTCCCATTTGCACACTCAGTCTTCTACCATATGCATTCCCTCTTCTGTGTCCAAGTCAACTCCGAAGACCCAAAGGACCTCCTCTCTCCTTGTCACCAGCCCCGGTCCTGGCCATCATGAAGGAACCAGCTAATAAAAATTCTGTCTTCTCTCCAAGACCCCCCCATCCGCCCTGCCATGGCGTTGCTAACCCTTAGGGATCATTTTCTCCTTTAGATTTCTGAACCATGTAATTCTGGCCATTGGCCAATCCCTTGGCAATGAGCAAAAGACATTCTGTAACCTTCCTGGTCTCTTTTTGTTCTTGCCCAGTGTCCTCCATCAGAGTTTTATAACCTTTTTCATATCTCCAGTCCCTGGCATAGAATAATTACATTTTGCCCCACTTTGAAAATAACAATACGAGGACATGGGCTAGGACCCACTGGTTAGCAAGAACTACACATATTATCCAATCTCTTGATCTTAAAAGTTAGGACAACTTGTTTTGGATAGCTGACATTTATTCCTTTCTAGATCGGAGGGTTAGGGTTCATAGTTTCTGGTGATCACTCAACCCCGTGATTAGAAGCAATTTGAGGGCAGCTGGCATGAAGAAGTAGCCACCAAAGAAAAGCTTTTCTAGTTTGGGAAATACCAGCCCCAAATCTATGGAAATGAAAGAAAGGCAAAAGAAAAAAAGGTCCAGGACAAGAAACTCACATTTCCTTGGCATGTTAATTCCTATCATCTTGAGAGATATTTTACAGGACGAAAAGAGAAGAACAAAATACTCCAAAGCTCCCTTTTATTTTTATTAATAAAATGTTTTCAAAAGATCAAAGGAAATGTTTTTGTTATGGTTATGTTCAAGCCCAGCCCAGCCCAGCCCTGAGGGATAATGAGAAGGTCCCAGTAGTGATCTTGATGGGGGCAGATCTACCCCATCTGGCCCAAGGCTCAACACCTGACCCAGGAAGAGGCCAAGGTCTGGAATGACGACAAGGAGACAAGGACACTGCACAGGGACGTGGTGCTAACACTACTGGGCAGTGAGCTGATCACATCACAGGGGCTGGACCAACCTGACAGCAGAGCAAGCCAACAGTATGAGGACACAGAACTCAAAAGCCACACAGAGGAAGCCGGACGGCAAAGAGGAGAAACATCTCGCCAGAGACAGGCAGGATGAGCATCCGTGTGGCGGCAGGTGGATGCAGGGAGCAGTCCCGCTTGCCACGGATCCGAGCTGTGCTCTGTTGCTCTTTGTCACTACTCCAAAGGACTGATGATTATGTTTGTGGGACAAGCACTCTTTTACTTAAGCCAACTCAGGTGGCTTTCCTGATCTTGCAACCAAATGTTCCTTGACTGGGACATTCTTCTTTAAGCTAAACTAAATAACTTCCTCCAGGAAATCCCTCTTATAATCGATTTCAACTGACAGCAACTACTTTTGTCTGATTTATTACTGCTCTAAGCCCTTCCTTCTGGAAAGGAGGACGGCTGCAGATCTCTTTTAAAGCTGGACCAATTTTACACTGTCAGGGCCAGCGTGTGCGGCCCTATATTACAGCGTCCTACACGACGCATCTAAACTAGTTTAGTCAGCTTACCCATTCCCTGAGAGCGAGGGAACTACCACATCAGTAACTCCGTTGCCAAGGCAACTGCTTACTTTCCATATCAACTGCAAACTCGTTGCTATGGTGACACATATACAAGAAAAATTCCTCTTTCTAGCCAGGGACCAGATGGCAGGGAAGTCACAGAGCCATGGGTTAGGGGCTTTGCTAAGTGAGATGTTTATTGCAGTACATTCCTCTCATCATATCAGTGATACGACTATCTCTGAACGTATTTAAAAGTTGCATCCTTGGTGCAAAAGCAAAGATGTGTTCTCTTCTGCCTGCAAAACTACAGCTGATAACTACATGGACATCATTGTTGAAGTGATTCTGAGTCTCCCCCTCTGGATGTCAACCTCTTTTGTTTTTATTCACCAAGCTGAATATATACCCCTAAAGTAAATTCCCTGGCAAAACACTAATGGAAAAATATAATTTCCTACGAAGAACTAAAATAGAGGTTTGATTTCACCTCCTTTCTGAGAGGTAATCCAGAAATCTCTTTATCTCCTACCAGCTACGCTCGAATGCGTCCCAGATTTATACCTCCACCCAGACTTCTCCACTGAGCTTGAAACTCACATTATCAAAACCTCCTCTCTCATAGTTCCACTGAGGTGTCCAAAACCCATCTCAAATTTAAATAGTCAAAAAAAAAGAATTTCAGAGCTTGGAGTGGTGGTTCATGCCTGTGATCTCAGTGCTTTGGGAGGCTGAGGCAGGAAGATCGCAGGAGTTCAATACAAGCCTAAGTAACCTGGAGAGACCCTGTCTCTTAAAGTCAACAACAATAACAAAAAATAAAAACCACAGAAATTTTGCTCTAACCCCCCTTCCTCCCTCCCAGCTCTAATCTGCCCACATACCCTCATCTGCACCCCCTGACCCTGGGTTCTCCACACCACCATTATTTCCAGCATCTCTCACTTGTATCACCAGAACCACCCCCAGATAGGTATTTCCTCCTACTGTATCTGGAAACACATTCCCCCCCTTTCTAATATGCTTTCTGCCAGGTCTCTGCACTGTTCCTCCAGGATCTAGAGCCTCTGGCATCTCAGGGCCCTTCTCTTGCTGTTCACTCTGCCCAGATCTTTGCAAGGCTGCACCCTTCTTGCCATTCAAGCCCAGTCGGCTCCTCCTGGAAAGCTCCTGCCCTCCTTTCCTCTCCTCTCTTATGCATCATCCTGTTTTATTTTCTCCACTGCATGTATCATGATTGAGTGCATGGCCTACCTCGTCCCATGGAACTACTATTTAACATGCTCACCCACATGCACCCCCATCCTGTGGCTGGTCCAGGAGTAGAGCAGGGTGCTTGTTGCACCACTGTATCCCCAGCACCCAGCACAGCACCTGGCACTCCCCAAAGTGTAGCATGAAAGACCCACTGCTAAAAATGCTTCTACAAGGGCTAAAGGCACTTCTTTCTCTAAGTTCAGAGCTACATTTTACTTTTTTTTTTTTTTGAGACAGAGTCTCACTATGTCACCCTTCGTAGAGTGCCATGGTGTCACAGCTCGCAGCAACCTCAAACTCTTAGGCTTAAGCAATTCTCTTGCCTCCTGAGTAGTTGGGACTACAGGTGCCTGCCACAGGCCTGGCTATTTTTTTGGTTGCAGTTTGGCTGGGATTGGGTTCAAACCCGCCATCTTTGGTATCTGGGGCTGGCGCCCTACTCACTGAGCCACAGGCGCCACCCTAGCTTTTACTTTCCAACTAGGTATTCTGCAAGGCCTTAGAGCCATGGCAGCCAATGCCAATTCTCACTTTACGTGACCACATCTACAGGGTTCAAAGGAACTCAGAATTTTGTGAAGTATTCCAGGAGTGCCTAGCAGGACTGTGCCTGAGCTCTGTGCCAGGCTGCCTGGCCCTCCATTCCCGGAAACTGGATTCTTCCTTTTCTGCTGTACCCACGATGAGAGCCTGTGCTTGCATAACTTGGCCTTTACTTCTAAAAACAAAGCATGGGCAAAACGTTCTGGTAGCTGGATGTTTTCTGTCTAATGACATTAGTTAAGTCACTTATCGGTCCTGTCCCTAGAGGAGGACAGCCCCAGCCTTCTGTGAGGCACTTCACAGACTACAATAAATGGAAGGAGACAATGAACTCAACCCCATGGGGCCCAGAGGGAAATCCCACACACCCCATGAGGATGAAAGGGAGAGAAAGAAGGGTAATTGGAAAGCCTTTCCCCCTGAGAAGCACACAGTCACTCTGCCTGTATTTACTGTCTCCTGCAGAGTTCACAAGCAAAGGTACTCAAACAAGCACAAGCCCGCACACACGCATAAATCAAACACTTCATTCTGTTCATACAACTGTCTGTAATCTTGCATAGCAACCCATCAAATTATTACTAAAAGAATAACTTCACACTACTCTCTATCTTTCAAGCATATATTCTCCTGTTATCATACTTGGCACAGACTACATCTTCACCTCAATCAAGCTATTGCTTTTGAAGATATTAAATACAATTTAGCCAGAATACCTTGAGGCAAAACCTTGGTTAACTGGAATGTTTAAAAAATGGGTTGGTATTTCTGCTTTACCTAAGTTACTATAGCAATGTAAAGGTTTTCTCTTGGCATCCCAGCTCCTACAAGTCCTCATTTGTATTTACATAATCCTCCGAACACTCTCCTTCCTTTTCTCTGACACCGTTCTACCACATCTCCTGGGTCCAGCAACACTGTTCTCCTAAGCATCTATCAGGGGTCCTCAAACTTTTTAAACAGGGGGCCAGTTCACTGTCCCTCAGACCGTTGGAGGGCTGGACTACGGGCCCTGCGACAAGTAGACTGCTAAGCAGGACAGGCAGCAGCAGCAAAACACCCGGCGGGCTGGATAAATGTCCTTGGCGGGTCTCATGTGGCCCACGGGCCGTAGTTTAAGGACACCTGATCTACATCTTTGATGCAGAGAATTCTATCCTTGCTTACTAACAGAATCAACATTGCATCTGGGGTCTCGCAAGGACTCCAGCAAAAGCCCACATTTCCTAGCCAATGAGATGAGAGCAGAATGTGAGGTTTCTAGAAAAGGCCCTGCAAACTTGCTAAGTCAGCAAGAACCCCTCTCTGTCCTTCCTGCTTCCTACAATGAGAACGTGCCAGTGGACACCATCTTGGACCACAGAAAGTCTGAGAATGGAAACCGGCAATGCCCTAAGAGAGGTAGGGCAGAAAAACAGACAGTATTGTATATCTCCATCTAATTCCTGAAGACCTGTTTCTTGCGATGGAGAAATACACTTCTAAATTTGTTTAATCACTGATACATGGCTTTCTATAATAAACACTCAAATCTCATTCTGCCTAACACATTTCAGAGGCCTCATGCTTGTTCCCGCAAACAACGCTTTGTTAATTCATTCAAGCGAATATAAGAAATATTCAAACCTTGCTCATCTTGACCTTTCCTCTCAGCTCCCACTGCCCCTCCCTAATTTCAAATGGTTCCAGTCACTCATTGACCCAATGCTTATGGTGGCTTATACTTTTTTTATTTTGTTTCCCTGGAATGTAAGCTTCTAAAAGGCAAGAACCAAATCTCACTTTTTATTTTGACATGATAAAGTAATTACACTGAATATGTTAACCATAATATACACAGAGACCCCCCCCAAAGTCCCCCGATGGTCTACTAATCTGAAGATATTACATCAGAACACCTGGAGCACATTCCTAGCCTCCGAAAGCTTTAGGTCAGTGTTGAAGCCAGTGGAGCCCAGGGATAAGTCTTTACAGGATTTTTTTTTAGATCTAGTCTCTAAGAGAAGCAGCAAGTAAGTGACAAGGGTGAGTAATAGGAATAAAACACTTTGAGGGGTCCATGAAGCCAGAATCTGTCACCAAGAAACGATACATGCCTAATAAACAAAGCAGCATCTAAGTAATCATCACATTAGCCCTTAATTGTGTGTGTATGTACCTTCTGTTTAAAAGGCAAAAAAAAAAAAAAAAGAAGAAGTCCATTGGAAATGTGGTGGAATTTTCTATAAAATCTAAAATGTCCCACCATCTTGCCAAAGCTTAAGAGCATTAAGATGAGCCAGGGCTCCATGAAAGTGTACGGATTAATCCAAACCCATCACTTTTTATAAAAAAGCAAAACCTGTAACTTTCAAATAGAAAGTCAGTGCCAACTTCCTATATTATTTACTGCGGAGAATTATCCCACAGCTGAAGTGATTTCAAAGGGAAATTCCTAAGCTTCTTCAGCCCAACAGGGAAGGGCTGTGTGACAGCCAGCAAGTTATTTAACCACTCAGAGCTTAAACCCTCATCTATTTTAAGAAAGAAAATAAGAGGGCCTTATTCATAGGGTTGAAGTGAGGAAGAAACGGGACACCCTGCATATGGAAAGCAGAAAGAAGTGTTTCATATATATCTGCTGTTGTCCTCACAAAATGCCAGTGGCTCTTCACCATTCCTCGGTCAGAGGCCCCATATGGTGGCACACACCTGTGGTCTAGGCTACTTGAGAGGCCTAGGAAGAAGGCAAGCTTCAGCCCAGGAGTTCAAGAAGACACTGGGCAACATAGCAAGATCCCCATCTCAAAAAAAAAGAAGAATCTAGAAACTAAACACACAAAACATTGGGATCCTCCCCCTAGAAAAATGTGATATGCACAGTCACATGACAAGTTGTCAATAATTTTAGGGAGTGCATAGAGCCTTTAAAATGTAAAGACCACCAAGTTAACTGCAAACTCTAGCTAAGAGATCCAGAGTCCCAGCATCAAAACCAGAACCAGGTATCTCTTGATTCAGTGCTGTTCTTCTTCAACCCAGTCATGTTTCCTAATTTATAAGCTAAAATTATATTTAAAGCACCCCTCAGCCCCCAACATTTTACACAATGTTTCCTTTGTAAACCCTAAGGAGGACAATGTTTTTTGTTCAAGTAGCAAGAGGGGGAGTTAAAAATAAAAAGCAAAGAAATAGAAACACACATACCTGGGCCACTATAATCTAATCTATAAAAAATAACTGTACTTCTCATTTACAAATACTAAGGTTAGCACATGCTACTCGTGTAGACCTGGGTTTAAGACCTGTGTTTAGGAGGTATAAAACTTAATCCCAGGCTTTAAAACTCCACCTTAGTTGATTTAAGCAAAGATCATCATACGTCAAACTGCAAAAAGGCTGATAAAGAACATTACAGAATAACACACAGGTCACCCCACATGAACCCGTGGGTCAACCAGGTTTCCCAAAGTGCAGTGGCAGAAAGGACACACAACAGTCCAGAAAACAACCTAGACTTTAGTGCTTGCTTCCATTTGACTGCACATATGAGGAGAGAAACAAGTTAAATGAAATCACAAGGAGGCAAACAGAATGTGGGGGCATTCTAGAACCCAGCAGAGGTGTCTTTAACTGAGAAGGGCACGAAGTCGGGGAGAAGGCATAGTGTGCTCTAGAAAAACTGACTTAAGGGTGGCCCCCGTAGCTCAGTGGTTACAGCGCCAGCCACATACACAGAGGCTGGTGTGTTTGAACCTGGCTTGGGACAGCTAAAACAACAATGACAACTAAACAACAACAAAATAGCCTGGCATTGTGGCGGGCACCTGTAGTCTCAGCTACTTGGGAAGCTGAGGCAAAAGAATCGCTTAAGCCCAAGAGTTGGAGGTTGCTGTAAGCTGTGATGCCACAGCACTCTACCTAGGAGAACAGCTTGAAATTCTATCTCCAAAAAAAAAAAAAAACCCAACTTAAGAATTATCACAGCAACGTGCAACACGTGAGCCTTGTTTGGATCCTAATTCAAACAAACATTTTGTAAACAATCAAGAATATCTGGGCAGCACCTGTGGCTCAATGGATAGTGCACGGGCCCCATATACGGAGGGTGGTAAGTTCAAACCCGGCGCCAGCCAGCTAAAACAGCAGTGGCTATTGCAACAAAAATAGCCGAGCATTGTGGTGGGCACCTGTAGTCCCAGCTATTTGGGAGACTGAGGAAAGAGAATGGCTTAGCCGAAGAGTTGGAGTTTGCTGTGAGCTGTTGACACCACAGCACTCTACCGAGGGCAACAGAGTGAGACTCTATCTCAAAAAAAAAAAAAAAAAAAAAAAAAAACCAAGACTATCTGAACGTGGACCCAGTATTAAGTGACACCAAATACTATTTGCTAGTGGAGACACTAGCATAGTGGATATGTAAGAAATTACCCACTAGTCTTACGCACACTGAAATATGCTGGAATAAAATGCCATCAGATCTAGGATCTGCTTCCAACTACTTCAGCATCAGCAGCAGCAGCAACAACAAAAATGAATGAATGAAGTGAACCAACCACCCAATCAACTACTGGATCTGGATGTGGGTCGTGGGCGAGGGGTATATAGATTCCTCACGCTGTGCTGTGCTCTACTTCCGTGCATGTTTAAAAATGTCCATGATTAAAATATAAAAACAAAGCTCTTGCTTTTGAAGACTTTTAAGAGATAAAACGGAAGCAAAACTGTCTCTTCCCCTTGACTTACTCATTCATGAGAATACGTTCTTGATGAAATCTCAGCAATTGGAAAGAGCCCAAAAGGGCATCTAGTTCAGGAATTCCGGCTTCAAGCCAGAAAAACCTAATAAAGACCATAAGAACTACCAATTTCCCCCACCCTACGTCAGACCTATTGTATCCGATTCTTCCAGGAGGGGGCACAGAAATGGTAATTGCTTTTAAGTGCCACAGGTGACTGTGATGTAATCTGATGCTTCCCTTTCCTAAATCCCAGCCCAACAGTCCTGCAGGATATGCATCCCAAGCCCTCAGGGAAAAGGGGCGTTACACATTCTCACTGCTATGTCAGGCTTAATGGTATTCTCTTGCTGAGGGAACAAAAAAGTGGAATGGCTAACTCAGTGCATACAACTTGCAAGGCCTCCATTCTCACCTGGTGCATTCAGTCATTTTATCAAGGTCAACCTCAGCGAGGGAGCTACCACCAAGTAAAATTCCCTGGGAAAAGAACAAGTTTACCTGCAGAGCCAAAGGGGCTTTCACTGGGCAGAGTATCAGAGGAAATGCTTTCCTTTTGCTCAGCCACAGTGAAAGATCCCAAGTGGTTGGGCCAGGGCTGGTAGGGTGGAAGGATCTGGAGGGTACCTGGAGGTCTATGCTTTCCACAGCAGCCACCAGTTGGCCCCAGGGTGACCCAAGGAAAGATGGGAAAGAGGAAAATCTCAGCACCCTCTGCCTTTGTTCTCACGGTATCATAAACACTGGGAACAAACTCTCAACCACAAAACGGACTGGCATTTGATCAGAAACGTGTCAGTACAGGCCAGGATGGTTGAGAAGCCAGAATTCAACACTGCATAAAGCTAACAACCTCAAATCCTGAAAAACCATTCCCTTTCAATAGGCACTATCTGTGTTTATCCAGACTGACACCTCACCCCTGGAAAACAAGACTTCCAGAAGCCAGCAGTAGGGGGATTCTAGAGGGTAGTCCAGTTTACCTAGTGGGCCTTGCACACAGCACCCAACACCCACTTGTCACCCCCTCCCTCGGATGACTGGTGAATAATCCTCCCAAGTCTTGAACCCTTTGGAATTGGTCTTGTAAAATATTTCGCAATGTACATTTCCTAAATTACTTTTGTATGCTCTAGCATTACGTCAAATACAAGAGACTCAGGCTCTCAGCAACTTGCAGACTCCATTCACACCAAACTAAACACTCTGTTTGGAGAAAGGGTAGTGCAGAGACAACAGAGAGCTTCAATATCACAGAACTCCCTCTTTCTAATTAAAAGTGGCACACTTTGATTGTTACAGCTATACAAAAGGAAGGACTTGGGGAAGGAGAGGCCCAGAAACTTATGAATATTCACGTTTGCACACTTGATCCAGGCATCATCTGCACCAGTGATCAAAGTAAAGCTCCTCAGTGCCCACATCTTTCCTTTTCCCAGGCAACACCCCTCCCCAAACCCTGCAACTCCGCCCCTTCTCTTGCACATAAATTCTGGGTGAACCAGCATTTGCAGATAAACATGTCTAGTGTGAGAAGGAGAAATATGGCTGTACCACTTCCTCATGCATATTCTTCTGTGCTAAAGACAAGTAGAATATTCTCAGGATCAAGATTCAACTGAAACAAAAACATGTTTCTTGTGAGAAAGAAATTAAAGGCTACAACCCTGCACAGCCGCTGACCTCACACAATGGTGGTCCTGCGCCCAAACCTGAACTTCAAAAAGAGTT
This sequence comes from Galagoides demidoff, assembly GCA_963574575.1. Classification (NCBI taxonomy): domain Eukaryota; kingdom Metazoa; phylum Chordata; class Mammalia; order Primates; family Galagidae; genus Galagoides; species Galagoides demidoff. Next base: position 40,645 of record CAUYQV010121664.1, read on the forward strand.
TTAAAACAGAACACCAGCTGCACACAGCAGCATTATTAATGCAAAAAACAAAGCTGGGAAATTCAGGCACAGGAAAACTTGGTGGAGGGAACCTTTCTCTGGCAATTTTAACTGCGACAGTACTACTTTTCAGAATTCAGGGTCAGATCACAATTCTATTTTCCACTTCTTTTTTTTCTTTTTTTTTTTTTTTTGCAGTTTTTTGGCAGGGGCTGAGTTTGAACCTGCCACCCTTGGCATACAGGGCCGGCGCCCTACTCCTTGAGCCACCGGTGCTGCCCTGTTTTCCACTTCTAACAGTCGACCCTATTTTACTGCACTGATCACAGTGCCTTCTTGCTCAAGAAAGGTAAAGCAATTTATTAAAACTGGGTCCTTTTAGTCAATCTGGAAGTGGAAACTAAGGCTTTAAAGTCAAAATTCAGTCTCCAATGGCAGTGTTACCCTGAGCCAACTTTTTATATTCATGGAGTTCCAAAGTTGTCAAACACTTTATACATACACACACACACACACACACACACACACGTACACACTAGATTCATGAACGTCACCTGGGCAACTCATGTCTATTTGGTCTTGGAGTAAGTTAAGTGTGCTCAGGTCCTTCCCAGTGGCCGTGGTGTCCATTCATTCAACAACACAGAGAAGTTGCCTTCTTCCAAGTTAACAGAAAGAAAAGAAATGCCATTTTCCTCTAGTCCTTGGTGGTGATTTTCCTCAAATGCACACCACACCCACACATACACACACACACCCCTCTTGCAGCTAAGGGCTGCCCTTGGAATACAGATCATTGTTTAAACTCTAAAACCAAAGTGGTCCACTCCCATTGAGGGAAGACAGATACTGAGACCCAATCAAGTCTCCAAACCAGGGCTATTGATCATGAGACTACTACAGTGGGAAATCCTCAAATAGTAAGAACACTAAAAATAGTATATAACTAATACGCTTAGGAAAAGGAAGTTCTTTACAATTACCTAAATGACTTAAACAAAATAAAAACCCATTTACAACTGCTACTTCAGTATGGAAAACAAATTCATTTTTTAATGGAGAAAAATTAAAAAGTAAAACAAACTTGAGTTCCAGACAAAGAGGCTTACCTGACTCCTCTCTTTGTCCACTTTCTTAAAACACTTATTCAATGACAAATTATGTCTCACTGAGTTTTTCCACCCAGTAGGTGCATTTGCAAAATACGGAAAATGTCCCAAGATCCAGTTGTAGATATCCTTTACTGGCAGACGCTTGCTTGGAGAGTCCTCGATGGCCATAAATATGAGGCAGCTAAAGGAGTATGGGGGTTTGCAGTTGGGGTTCTGCCTGGCATCATAGGGCATGTCAGAGTGGGCGGGGGATGGGGGGGTGTCATCGTCCAGGTCCTGGACAGGGCTGACACTCCTGAGGACAGACTCCCCGAAGCTCTTCAGCAAGTTCTTGCTCTCGTGCAGCCAGTTCAGGTTGGTCAGCTCTTCATCTTCCATGGCCCCCTCTTCTAATTTGATGTCAGGCAAAGAAAAGTCGAGGTCATCGTCTTCCTGAAGGGCCTTGGAGAAACTGCTGCCCCGGTAACACTGACTCAGTCCACTGGAGACACTGATTCCTGAGCTTTCTGGCTTCTTACTGGGAGGCATGACTGGACCCATTTACGTGAAGGCTCCTAGTGAAGATACCACAAAAAAATGATGAGCTGGCGAACCCCAAAGCAGAAAGGCAGCTTGGGCCCCCTTAATTCTCTTGCCTCCCCCTGCCACCTCCATAGACCCCCTGCTACATAGGACTGACTACCACCAGGTGATTCCCACACTAAGCAACACAAATCCGTAATTCCAACACATAGAGACACACTAAGGAGAAAAATGAGTCCACTATTCCTATAGCAAGGTGACCTAATACCCCTTAAGTAGAAGGGGACTAAAAATATTTATAGCATCTTTAGTGCAAATACATCATTAAAAGAATGGGAAACTTCACAATGCCTCTATGAAGACTCTCACTGTGACCCTGGGAAAAATCAATTGTTTTTTGGTACCTCGGTTTCCCTATAATACACAAATACACACATAAAATTCTTTCAAGCTACATGATTAACAGTATGAAATAAGCACAAATCAGTACTCATGTCACACCATGTTATCAATCTCATTGTTTATCCTTCTTAAAAAAAAAATACCTGTAAGTTTACAGCCAATTGTTTCAGATTACATTCAGCTGTTTCTGTATGAAGACCATCATGATGGCCTCAGTGTGACTTGGCCACAATGAGCACCATCAAGTTGGTTATTTTCGTGGCTTTTCTTTCCCCACAAAAATCATGGCCCAAAACTGTGTAACTTTAATGACATTTGGCCATTCTAAAGAACAATGACGAGGAATCCTGTGGATTCGAACTGGAGAAAGAAGTACATTAAATTTGATTGTGACACTACTACATACAGAGAGAAAAAAAAGCAAGTAACTTTAGACACTACATGAATAAACGGGAATGTAAGATAAGCCATTCACTGGAATCAGAATTGGTGAAAAGTCAAGCCAGCTTCAAGACAGGACAACTTCAAGAAAAACTTCCACAAAATTTTGTCCCTCCCCTCACTACCATCTCCATTTTTATCCATGACCTAGAACAGAGAGTAAAATAATATCTGATAAGAAGAGGAGTTGTCAAGTCCACAAACAGAATGACCCCTACAGATCAAAACACATTTAACTCCCTAGCACGCAAGAGAAAGAACAATACAGATCATGAAAAAGGTCTTCCACTCTCCATTTGCAGAGCTAAAACAATGGTTGGTTTGGCTTGGTTTAAGAGTGTCTAGTTTTAATCCCCACCCCACCCCCCTGTAAAAAGACCAAGGAGAAAAATGAACACACACATAAAAAGTAAACAATGTGATCTAAGTCTCTTAATATCCATTAACACTACATCTGAAACAACCGCCAATGCACTGCAGCTGGGGAAGGTCTAGAATAGGGTTCTAGAAAGTATAATGCAGGGCGCCAAATGGCCAGCCAAGGGTGTCAGTAGACTGCAACACTTTCCCCCTTCCAAAAGGTAAGAAATAGAACCTGCTGGACACAAGGTTGAGATCCCCAGCCCTAAAGAGAGAAAAACTGCATGGGACATCACAGACCAACCCAAGCAGGGCAGTCTTGATGCCTCAAGTTCACCCAGAGGGAATAATTCTTTCTGTCCAACAAGGAAAAACGACCATGAGCAGTACAGGACACATTTCAAGAAAAATATAAGCTAGTGTCCTAAAAGTTTCATACCAATGGGGGGGGTAAGGGACAGTTTGTTTTTGCATGTCCTGGACCACCCCCCATTGGTGTGCAACTGTTAAATGTGAGGAAACGACGGAGTACGGACTGATACTGCTTTTAACTTCTTTATGAACACATCAAAGCTAGGCTTATCTCTAAAAGTTTCCTCAGATCCCATCAGAAAATTTTGACTTACTAGTGTATCCATCCACACAGTAAAATACAAAAGAGAACTACGGCATCCACTGAAGTCAACTTTAGCTCCAAATGAAAGTTTTATGTCTCCTGAGCTTCCAAACAGGAAAATTATATCATGGCTGACAGTAAAGTAATTTAATTGCACTGTTGCTATGACAACATGCTGCTCTCTTTCTTTTTAATTTGCTTATTTGTCAGTAGCTTCCCAAAGGAGCTAACACGCTATTCTCCATGTTTTCTTTTGTTTTAAACAAACACTGCCAGCAATATGGTTTTATCAGACAAATGGCATTGTCAAGAAAAGAGGGTCATGGGGGTTCAGTACCCTCGACTCATACGTCTGCTTTGCCTGGTCCCCGCTCTCTAGCTAACCGCATCCCTACAAATCCCGCATTTTATGGCTACGAAGAGCCGCTGATCGCTGCAGTTCCATTTAAAAAAACAGTTCCCAGAAACCACAGCTGAGGAGTTTCCCATTATTATACTCTAACTACAGAACTCGCCAAATCTTTTTTCTTCCTCCTATTTTGGGGGGTGGGGGTTAGAATCTGGATCATGTGAGTCTGCAGTTAAGCAAACATTTTTAATCTGCTGCCAACAAGGTTGCTCCACCAGATACGCAAATAGTTATTCACTGGTGACCTCCTTACAACTTTTCGGTTTGTTACTGGTTACGTTCACTACACACACACACCCTTTTCTTGTTTTTTTATGACTTGCTGTGTTTTGTTGTTTTGTTTTTTTTTTAAACGGAGAAAATGCAGCAGGAAAGCTTGGTTTCTTGCCTAGGATCAGAAGGTCTCCAAATAACTGACAAAAGACTTTACTGGCCCAGCTCTAAACAGATGTTCCATGTGTACTTTCAAAAGTTGAGAAATCCTCCCCAAGCCGAGCAAGGCAGACGCGATTCTGGGGGGCCGGGCAACCCCCCTTCAGACACGCGCGCGCGCGCACGCACGCGCTCCACTCCAGACTACTGTACTTGTCAAAAACATTTCAAGGGGACCTGCGGAAGAGCCGATTGGCTGCATCCCGCGTCAATCAGCGGTGTTGCCAAGCAACGGGGAAACTGCTCTTCTCCGCGCATACAGGGCAATTGGGAGCTCGCATACCTTCACTGCCGGTCAGATGTCATAAACCTTTTATTGGCCGCACCGCAGAGAGCCTTAAAAACAAATCAATAAAAGCCCGCCGTCCCCCAACTTGTCCAGGGCCCAAAGAGGGTTTCAAAGAGGGCCGGGGCAAGGAGGGGTCGGGCCTCGGGGGTCTCTGGAGACGTTCACTGCCGGTGCCAAGTCTGCACAGTTTGGGGGTGGGGGGGAGATCTTTGTTAGGAGCCTGTTTCTCATCTTGGGGTCTCACTAGATCGGCACCCGTCCCTCGTCCCGAAACCGCGGAGATCCCGTCCTCCGCAGACAATACCAACTCTGTTCCTCCCGGGCGTCTTTTCGGAAATCGAGGCACCGGGGGACAGCCCGCACGTCGGGGCAGGAAACTCTCGGACCGGACAACTTCCCCACTCCGGGACTCCGGCTCCCCCCGCTCCAAACCCTCCCCCCAGGAACTGCGGAGCCCCTTGTCTTGGGGGAGCTGCGAGGTCGACCGCAGGACCGCCTCGGAACAGTCCCCCGCCCTGAGTCGCCCCCGGCGCACTCGGGAGCTGGCGGGCGCGGGAAGCGAACTCACCTGGCCGGAGCTGGGCGCGGGGGCGCGGGGGCGCCGCTGCCCTTCAGCGGGAGCCGACAAACTTTCGCGGGCGCCCAGTGGGCATCGCTTGGTGGCCCGGCGAGGGGCGCGCGGGCGCGGCGCGGCGAGCCCGGGGAGGCGGGGGGCGGCCGCGGGCGCGGGCGGCAGGGGCGCGGGGGTCGCGGCGCGGCATGGGACCTGCGGCGTCCGCCGGGCGCGCCGCGCGTCCTCCGGCCGGCCCCGCCGCTCTCCCCGCCCCGTCCCGCCTCCCGCTCGCCTCCGCCGCGGCGCGTCGGGCCGGGGCGCGCCGAGCGGCGAGAAATTGTTTCCACTGCAAACAAAAAAAGGCGACACATGACCAGGCAGGAGGAGGGGAAGCGCGGGGAGGGAGGAGATCGGAGGGGAGGGACGGAGCGGAGGGGGCGGAGGGAGCTGGAGAGAGGGAAAACGTGGGCCTGGCAGCCGGCGGCCTGCGGCGCCGGGGCGGCCCCTGCCCGCGCCCCACGGCCCTGGCCTGCCTCGCGCCCAGAGCCTGGGCACTCCGGAGGCGCAACTGGGACCGAGGCTGGAATGGGCCGCACGGAATCGCCTCTTGCTCCAACCCAGGCCAAGGGTGGCCGGCGCGGGCCCGGCCACCGGGGGTGGCAGGGCAGGTGGGAAGGGTGGCGCGTGGCCTGTCCTCTCCCGGACTCTGGCCACGCGGGCGGGTCGGCGCTGCGCCGCTGGCAACGTGTCGCGGGAACGCTCCTACCCTAACCGCATGCCTTACATGGCTCGAAAGTAAAAATAAAAAGAATTACGATGCGGGTAAGGCTCGTGAGGGTAAGAAGAGGCGATTCTACTTCTCCCCAACTACTGCGTACGGGCAGGACTCCCAAGGCCGTCCGAGCCCTCCCCCAGCGCCCACCTCATGCCATACGGAGGGAAGAAAGGCACAGCAGTCTTCTGCCCAGGTGGCCGCGCGACTACCAAGAGGGAGGGTGGCCATTACAGAGCAAGAGGAACGTCCTAAAGCCCGCGCCGCCAGGGCCTCTCCAGCGTCAGTGTACTGTGCTGAACGTGCTGCCAGCCTGGAGAGAAAACAAGTCTCCTCATCTCCTTGGCACTTAGACCTCTCGAGAACTGGACAAGGCAGTTACCAAGCCACCCAGCTAATGCTGCAGGCACCACTCCTAGTCCCGGGGCGCTTCCAAAGAATAGGCCCCCACTACACCAAGCAGCTATCTTTGGAGAGGAAAGGAGTGAGTCTGCTCCGATTGCGCAACACTCCCAGGTAGCCAAGTCGGTGGGCTTCTCTACAGAGAAGCCAGGGGTACTCTTCTGCCACCCCAGCCTGAGCCAGTGGACAGGCCATCGTGAGCTGTCTGGACACAGCAGATAAACCAGCAAGAAGGCCCGGAGGGAACTCCCTCCACCGTCCACAACGTAGCTGAAGACAGGAGTGAAGGGAAAACACCACATCCAGCTTCTAAAAATTTTTTCTGTGTCAAAAAATAAGGAACCCTCCCCTGAACAAAGCTTTATGATGGTGAGTGGCCAGTCTTCAGCAAGGATGGGCCTTTCGGAATCAAGTGGAGACCTTACTACTTCCAAGTCGTATGGCATCTCCCACCCAGGAGACAATTCAGCAGTGGGAGCCCAGGGGTAGCTCGAGGTCATCCAGCCCCACACCTCTAATTACTGAGCACTTGATAGGACCTACCCAAAGTCACTAAGCAAAAGGTACAAGGGCAGAGACAAATTAGATCATCTCTGAAGTCTCACAGCAGAGATGCTCAGGTCAGAACTGGTAGGAAAGCTGGGATAAGACAAGCTCAGACTCCTTTGGCTCAGCCCAGATCAGGTTCAGCTGGCCATCAGCCCATCAGTTGAGGGTGCTTAATCTTCACCAGAAGAACCAAGGCCGAGACCTTTGTCCAAGCCCCTTGCTGGCCTGGAGAGGAAGAAATTGTCCCCTTCCACCACCACCCCTTTCAGCGCTCAGCCCTCCCAGTTCTCCAGCCACAGTCACACAATAGCGAGAAATCTCTTAACGTTAAGTAGAGGTGGCACATTTTTACCCCAGTCCTTTTTTTCCTCCTCGGAGTTCAAAAAGAGGGACTGTAAACCAAAGGTCATTGCATAGGAAATATGTCATTCTTAAAACTGGGCAAGCTCTTCACCTCTGGTGTCTAAACCACTCATCCCAGGTGAACAAAATGTAAAGACATAGCAAGCCCTGGGCCAGAAGAAGCCTGAAGCAGAGGCTGGAGTGTTAATTAGCTTGCTTGCTTTGTGTGTTTTTGGTTTTCTGCCTTCTCAGATATTTCTTAATTTTCCTCTCCCATTACAGATGAGGCAACAGGTGTGAGAAGGTGTCCCCCTGAAGAGGACATAGTGAATTAGCCCTGTTCAATATGGAGATCAGTGTACACCTGTCTGTCTGTCCATTGAAATGGGGGAATCCAGACCTTTGCCGGAAGCCAAAGGATGGTTTCCTGTGGCCTCTGCCACCTTGTCATTCTATTAAACCTCAGCTCTGGGACATGCTCTCCAACATAAATGCTTACGGGAATAACCCCGTACTCAGTTCTGCTCATGAACTTTCCAAAAGGACCATTGTGTCTTAGGCCCTAAGAAGTCTTAAAGACAAGTTGAACTCTTCAAAGCACTATCTTGTTCACATTGCTTTACAAACATATCTGACAGCAGAAGTCTATGTGTGCCCTGGAACTCACTTTGGGAAACACTTCCTGACTGCGGACATGATGGGTCCATTCTGCAGCCCCATCTGGGCCTGGGCAGAAGAGCACATGAGTCTCTAGGAGACAGAAGACCTGGATTCTAGGCCCATCAACCCTCAGTTCTCCCTCCAGGAAGGGAAATAAATTCCCCTTCTTTGATGTTTTGTGCATTCCTCTGCTAAATGGTTCTCTGGTCAGGAATATTATTGGTTATTACAGCAATGTGACTATGGAACAGTGACGTAAAAGTCGAATATACTCCGCCTCAAGGCAGTAACAACTGAGTAGATAAGCAGGTATGGTTGGGAAGACTGGAGAGACTTTCAAAAGCAAGGAAAAGTCAGAGCCAGGCTGGGAAATGGTCTCCTGGCCAGAGATCCTTCAAATAAGACACATAAAAGGAAACTGGTGGGATGGCGCCTGTGGCTCAGTGAGTAGGGCACCAGCCCCAAATATCAAGGGTGGTGGGTTCGAACCCAGCCCCAGGCCAAAACTGCAACAAAACAGTAGTCAGGCATTAGGGCAGGCGCCTCTAGTCCCAGCTACTGAGGAGGCTGAGGCAAGAGAATCACCTAAGCCCAAGAGCTGGAGGTTGCTGTGAGCTGTGACTCCATAGCACTATACCAAGGACAACAAACCGAGACTCCGTCTCTGAAAAAATAAAAAGGATGACTTGGTGCCTGTGGCTCAAGTGGCTAAGGCGCCAGCCACATACACCTAAGGTGGCGGGTTCGAATCCAGCCCGGGCCCGCCAAACAACAGTGATGGCTGCAACCGAAAAAAATAGCCAGGCATTGTGGCGGGCGCCTGTAGTCCCAGCAACTTGGGAGGCAGAGGCAGGAGACTCGCTTGAGCCCAGGAGTTGGAGGTTGCTGTGAGCTATGCCACGGCACTCTACCCAGGGGGACAGCTTGAGGCTCTGTCTCAAAAAGAAAAAGGAAACTGGTATACACCTGGGCAGGCAACCCAGCTAGGATGCACAGAACTGGGGAGGTATCAGGCAGTTTCCCCTTCCTTCTGAGACCACGTGTCTGTCCATCCTGCTTTCTTCTGTATGTCTGTTCCACTCTCCTCCCTGCAGCCTGTCTTCCTCTGCTTGCTGATGGCCACACACGGCTGCCAGTACCCAATCCTCAGGCCTTCTGACTCTTAGCACCCACCACCTTTAGACTGCCTCGAGCCTGCCACTACACAGTTCAGAGTCTCAGTGAAATAATCTAACTGGGCTGGCCTGAGTCAGATGACTTGTCGCCTGTCATTACCTACTGCTAACAGCTGAGACAAGGTGAAACATCTGGTACAAGAGGCCTGGGGACGGGAGAGGAGCTGACTCTGGAAAGAGGGTATCTGGTAAAGATGGGTCAGTGCTTAATCTGAAAATGAGGAATGGGTGTTCTAGACTGAGCTTCTCAAGGGGGGATGCCCATCAGAACCACCTAGGAAGCCACACCTAATGAATCAGGCTCTCCTAAGGTGGTGCCCAGGCAGGTGCATTTTGAGAATGCACCATAGGACCATTCTGCTCATGGCTGCTATTCTAGGTAGGAGAAATGAATGGCACAAACAGATTTATCAAATATGACTTGACTGCATTAAAAGATGCACTTGTTCATTGGACAAGTATTTACTTACTGAGTGCCTATCAAGTACATGGCACTGTGTTAGGTGCCTGAGATACCAGGCCTTGGTCCCAATGGAGCATACACATGAGTGAGTGAGAGTGTAAGCATCAGATCACAAAACTCCTTGACTGCCAGGATAAGCGGTTTATATGCATTAATTTCAGGGGGCAAAGGTGGTTTACTAGATTATTTTTGAGCCCAAAAGATACACTATCAGGGACAGGATTTAAAAGATGAAAGGGATGGTAGAGCCAAGATGAATTTGAGACAGGAAGACAGAAAGTGCTCCAGCAGAACAACTCAGAAATCATTGCAATAATCCATACAGAAGGGAATAAAGACTGTTTTTTAAAAATTGGGGAAAATGTTAAAATGGTGGTTCCCTCTGAGTGTTAGGGTCATAGGGTTCTTTTATACTTGTTGCATTTTGCAAATGTTCTGTAATAACTACCTATTACATTTGCAATGTCCTAATGCTAAGGGGGCAAGGGTTCCACTGGAGCTGTGGTTTTCAAACTTGAGTAGGCATTAGAATTACATGAGGGTGAATTGAAACACAGCTTGCTGGCCCCCAGCCCCTAAGCTCCTGGTTCAGGAAGTGTGGATTGGGCTTGAGAATCTGCATCTCTAACAAGCTACCAGGTAGTAATGCTGCTTCTGGTCTGGGAACCACACTTTGAGACCCACTGAATTAAAGAATAGTCAGTGAGGCTGGAAAAAATATATGAGAGTCTTCAAAGGAAGAACCAAGAGTATCTATCTGTCAGATGACTGAATATGAGAAGAGGGAGGGAGATTATGGTCAAAGATAACTCCTCAATCGTGGGTTGACTAAGAATCTCTTTGAGATAACGTAGGAGAATGCCGTTTGTAGTAGTAAAAAGCCCCTCACTTTCTTCCCTTCTGTAGAGAAGAGAAAGAGCCCCTCAGCCAGAAGACCCTTCACCTCTCAGTGAGTTTAAAGGCTCGATCAAGTTATCACTGAGCTTTCTGGCCATCCTCTCTTGGAGCTTTCCTTTTGTGCATTCTTGGTTGTTTACGTGACAGATTCTGAAGGGTGGAGCCTGGGAAAAGGTTTATTAAAATTTCTCCAGCAGGGAATAGAGCCAGAAGGCTTGCATGAGGAGGAAAGGAAGGGGGTGTGGTAAGGAAAAGTACAGCAGAACCGGTGGAGTGAAGTTCATTAGCTCAGGTGCCCTAGCTGAACCTGAGCTTGTCAAGTCACCTACTGGAGGCAAAATGAAAATACAGAACGTGTGAACTCCTCTTCGACCATAAACACAAGTGTGAGCTGATGATCCTGAATCCAGATGATAGTTCATTCTGTCATTGGTATTAATTAAGCATCTAGCTACTCTATGCCTTTTCCTGATTGGAGAGGACTAGGAAGGAACCAGGGAAGATAAAAAATGAGGTACCTGCCCTCAAGGATGGGAGGAGGTCTGCAAACACGCATGAAACAACCAGAAATAAACATACACCCAGAGCCTCATACCAAGATGAGAGGCAGCGTTGCACAGTAGTTAGACACAGGCTAGGTTGGTACTCTGATTTTACTACTTATTAGGGGGATAACTGCAGTCAAGGTACTTAACTTCTTTCTACCTAATTTCCTCATTTTTTAAAAATTAATTAAACTTTTTTTGAGACAGGGTCTCACTCTGTTGCCCAGGCTAGAGTGCAGTGGTGTAATCATAGCTCACTATAGCCTCAAACTCCTGGGCTCAAATGATCCTTCAGCTTCAGTCACCCCTCCCTGCCTCCAAATAGCTGGGACTGCAGCTATGCACCACCAAGCCCGGCTAATTTGTTTTATTTTTTTGGAGAGCTGAAGTCTCTCTCTGTCCCAGGCTGGTCTCGAACTCCTGACCTCAAACAGTCCTCTTGCTTTGACTTCCCAGAGTGCTAAAATTATAGATGTGAGCCACTAGTTTTTTCAGCCTAGTTTTCTCATCTTAAAAAAAAAAAAAAAAGAGGGAAAAGGAAGGAGAACATAATAATACCCACTTAATAGGGATGTGATAAAGATTAAATGAATTAATATTTGTAAGGAACATATAATGGTGCCCTGGCAGCTAAGTAAGCACTATTTTTGTTAAGTAAATAAATAAAAATGAAAATTTTTACATATTTGACTGCATAACAATTTAAAATGTGAGTGTAGTATCAGGGGTCATAAAATCAGAAGACAAAAAAAAAAAAAGAAAACAAGGAAATATTTGCCAGATATGTGGAAAAGGGTTGATATTTTTAATTTATAATTCTTGCAACTCAATGAGAAAAAAACTTACCACCCTAATAAGGTGCAAATTCACACAAAGAGGTACAAAAATGGGACCAGCCCCTAAAAAGATACGCAACCTCAGTCAAAATCTAAGAAACACAAATTGACACAATGGTAACATCTCATTTCATCTATCAGATTGGCACAGACTTAAATAACCATGCTGATGTTGGTGCAGGTGTTGGCGGGAATGTGGCATGGTACAACTTTTCAAAAGGGCAATCTGACAAAAGGAATTAAAATTTAAATGAGTATAGCCATTGATCTTAAATTCCCGACTTCAAGGAGTTTATCCTACGAAGATACCATAATAAGACTTCTTCACCAGGCTGCCTCCAGGACAGCTGCACTCCTGGCACCTATGGCTCAAGGAGTAGGGTGCTGGCCCCATATACCCGAGGTGGTGGGTTCAAGGCCAGCCCTGGCCAAAACTGCAAAAAAAAAAAAAAAGAAAGAAAGAAAGAAAGCCATACTCCTGCTTATTTTATTCAGCAGCCTATGCCTGGCACACACAGAAGACTCAATGAATACGTATTGAATAGGGCAGCACCTGTGGCTCAGTGAGTAGGGTGCTGGCCCCATATACAGACGGTGGTGCTTACTTAGCTGCCAGGGCACCAAACCTGACCCCAACCAAACTGCAACAAAAATATAGCCTGGCGCTGTGGTGGGTGCCTATAGTCCCAGCTACTCGAGAAGCTGAGGCATGAGAATCGCCTAAGCCCAAGAGCTAGAGGTTGCTGTGAGCTGTGATACCACAGCATTCTACTGAGGGTGATGAAGTGAGACATTAGTCTCTTTAAAAAAAAAAATGCATTGAATAAATTAACTGATGGCTACCACAATGTATTTAGGAGGGTTTTGCTGGGACGTTGTTTAAAATCAAAAAAAAAAACCTGGAAACTACCGAAGAGGGTAGAGGTGTATCATTACAGTCTGGGCCACAATGGCTTCGTGTTTCTTTTGCTGGCTTCCATCTGCATTTTCCAGTAGTTTTAAGTGAAGCGTTCCCTTTCTGAATCATTTTCACATTCTCATAGACTGTATGTGTGAAACAATTTGCAAACACTTCATAAAGTAAGAGTTTAGGGGAAAATAAGTATGTTGGCAAAGCTTTTCACCAAATGAAAGCATTTTGTGATCTCTTCAATCAGGAAGGGTAAAATGATCCCCTTCTGAAAAGGCCGGTACTCTGAGCAAACAGGAGAATTGCTAAGTATAACAAACATTATACCCTGCGTTCTGAGGTCTATCATCTGGCTGTGGGAAGCCTTTTGGTTTATAGATTTTGTGTAACAAACTTTCTCTACCAACTCTTATGTAGGCTCCAAAATTCAAGAGTTCTAAATACTCCTGAAATAAGAATTTGTGGGGGCAGTGACCATAGCTCAGTGGGTAGGGCACTGGTCACATACACCAAAGCTGGTGGGTTCGAGCCCAGCCTGGACCTGCTAAAACAATGACAACTGCAACCAAAAAATAGCCAGGCGTTGTGGCAGGCACCTATAGTCCCAGCTACTTGGGAGGCTGAGGCAAGAGAATCACCTAAGCCCAGGAATTGGAGGTTGCTGTGAGCTGTGATGCCATAGCACTCTACCAAGGGTGAAATAGTGAGATTCTGTCTAAAAAAAAAAAAAGAATTTGTGGGGAAATGGGAACATTTGCTCTCTATTTCTAGACAGATTTTCTATAATAATTTATGCTAATAAGAAACCAAATATTACAACTTTTTCTTTTTGCCAGATCTGGTAGAAAATCTGTGACCAGCTGAAGCTTTTCCTTACCCCCCACCACCCACACCAGGGATACTCCATATCACCCAGAGCCTTTCAAACTCATTCAGAATACTTATGTTCTGTAATATATGGCAAACACTCAATTAGCAAATCCTGAAACATTGCTCCTAGGAAAAATAAAGGGTTAGGTTCCTGCCAGCCTCCAGTCACAACATTTTCACTAACCAATCAATACATAATTTTATCAACACAGTATTTTGTGTGTTTCCATTTAAAGAAAACTTATGAAACATATATTGTTAATTCATTAACAAGGAACTCACAGCCAGTAACACTGTGACTCATGCCTGGATGAAGCTCATCTAACACACGTATTTTCTCCATCAGGCCCACCACAGATCTCTTGCACACAGGGATACTAAATAGTGCTTCTGCATTATGCTGGAGTGCTATTTTAAACAGAGATATCAACCAAAAGCACAAAAATGTGGCACAAACAGATCACAAAAAGGACACTTGTTTATTGATGAGAGCTGAAATAAGAAGGCAGAACATTGCTTTATTCAGTCTCAGCTGGGAAAATGCACACTGGGTGACTCATCTGCACACATGTGCACGAATGACCACAGAAGCAGTAGGAGTATTGAGTTGGGGATGACAGATAAATCCGAGCAAGGGGGTGAATTCGCAAATACAAAAATCTACCAGTAGCGAGGACTGACTGTATCAAACACTTACCTGGCAGATAACTCACTGCGGGTATTCTAAAACCCTAAAAATACTCATCTCAGTATAACATCAATCATAAGAGGTAGGTGCTATTATTCCCATTTTATAAAAATCAGGAACCTGAAGGTTTGGGTACCTGCCTAAGGTCACCTAGCATGGGGCTGGGATGTGAAGCCACAGTCCACAGAGTTTGGAGCCATGTTCCAAGTAGGAACCAAGGAAATCAATCCAGAACATTTGGCTTCTTCTTAAAGAACCGTTTGGGGGGGGGGGGAGGGTCAAGGTCTGTGAAGGATAAGAGCAGGAGGGTGCAAGGGAGAGAAAACTGTGACCAGGAACTAAAGGAGGAGGGAGGAAAAGGGGAGTTATAAACTCAATGAAAAGGCACTCCTTGGAAAAAGCCAAAGTTCAGCTTCTATGTCATAATCAATACCGTATCGTGTATCTTTGCAATAAAAAATAAATCAACTGGATACCAAACAGTGAGGACCTTGAGAGGCAAGGTCCTTGTTATATACTTCTCTTCTGCTGATAGCATGTGGCGCAGGGGTAATCAAAAATATTGATCATTTAATGGAAAAAAATGGTCCTTTTTATCCCTCTCTCAAGCTGCTTTCTCCTAACTCTACACATTGGTCAAAGAAAAGTAGCATCATCAACATTTTCCTCCTCCAAAGTTTTTAAGAGATGTTATCATTTTCCTCTCTCCCGTGAGTACACCAAGTACCACGGTCTCAAGGGTTTCAGTGGCTGCGTCTGCCAAAGTCCTCCCAGTGCCAAGAAATAGCTTTCCTCATTTTACTTTTTCAGAGAGGTGTGAAAGAAAACAATCGATTCTTCTCCCTACAATGGTCTTTTAAAAACAAACAAAAGCTCCAAACTTGATGAACTCTGTGGGAAAGAGTACACAGATTAAAATATTACCAATATACTTCCCTGCTTCTTTTTTGGAGATGAGCAACTTAGTCAACTTACTAAGCTGACAGAGCTTCTGTAATGGATAGTGAAGTTCACTAACACTTTCTGTTTTGAAATTGCAACTCCTTCCTAACATAGCCTAGCTTGTACCTTCTGTATTGAAATTCAGGTGCAAGCAAAACATGCCCATAAATTGAGAGGCCTGACTGCATGTGAGTGCTGGATAGTACAGGAGTGGGGTCTGGAAAGGACGTAGCTGAATGAGCGGCTGAAGCTCTGTCTGTGGGTACGTTCCACAGCACCTCATTTCTCTGTACTCAAAGACATGTGACTCTGACTGGTTTCAAAGACTTGGCCTCCAAACAACCAGGCGTCCTTTTTAAGTTGGCATTTCTTCCAGGGAGGAATATGGAGCATCTTTCCTACATGCCTCACACGGTGCTAGGCCAGCTGTCTAACAATATGGATCCCGGAAGGGGGTGCTGCCCACGTTGGTGACGGCAGCCATGAGTGCCTGTTGCTTATAGCAAACGTCAGAGAGACCTCAGAGCAGGGGTCCAGGCACTTGGCTGAGACACACCGGGCAAGCATCCATGCACCGTGCGTGCCCACAGAGGCTACCCAAAGACCAAGGCGGACAAGCCACAATGTCCTGGACTTCTGGATGGAGTCCAGTCCCAGGGAGTGAATGTCAGAACTCTCTGAAGCTGTCCCGGCCAGGTTCATAGGAAGAGCTGAACTCCATGACGTCCATTCCAAAGAAATCCCACCTGCTCCTGGCACGTGCAAGTTTGTCTCCCCCACATCCCAGCCTCCCAGGCTAGTCTCCAATGGCACAGTCAGGGGGAAGGTGCAATAGTTTGCTCCCTCTTCACAATTCAGACTTGGGAGAAGTAGAGACAGAAAAGAGGTAACAGCCATTCCCATTGATCCTAGACCTCAGTTTCTTGGCTGGGATCTTGAACGGTCATCTCGTCAACCCCTTTGTAGGAACAATGTGGTGTCCTTTGGCCCTGCCGACTTACCATAGCAAGTTACATCACCCACAACATATTGATGCTCAGAATTGGAACAACACAAGCCCACTCTGAAGCATGCATCTTCCTCCAGACTCCAACGGCATCCCCGGCCTACAGTGCCCACCACCATGTGAAAACCTAGCTCAGCTGCCCCACAACTCCCCAGCTTGCTTTTTGCTTTTGAATCCCTTGACCATCAAACCAAGCACAAAGGGAGTGATACCCAGGAGTTGCTGGAAAACTCCCATTTCATACACTTCATTTTCTCTGGCAGACACAACTGAAAGTTGTTTTGTTTTGTTTTTAAATCCCTGAAAAACTTCTCATGTAAACTTGGGGTGCAAAAGGCATCTGAAGTGTGGGAGATTCCTGGACCAGTGCAGGGTTAAGCAAGGGAAGGTTTCAGTGAAATACAAAAACCAACACAAGACCCGAAGGGGAACAGGCGGCCGACAACAAGGCTGCCAACTGCCAAACTGTCATTTTGCTCGGCGGCTGAACAGAAGGCTCGAGTAATGACAACCACAAAACTCATTTAAAGTCTGAAAAGGTGACTAATGAGCTCATTCATGCTGGCTATAAATTATTCACTACAACACTGATCCCACTCAAGACAAACAGTAAAGTAAACTTTAAACACAGGCATCGCCCAGCCTTCTGAAGTGAAGCAAGTAATGTCTGTAAAACTTTTCACAATGAGAGGGAAACTTGTCTCTCTCTCCCTGGTCTATTGTCAAATTCATTCTTCTGTTTACTTTTTTACCGCCTTTAATCAAGTTTAAGCAGACGCAGCTGTTACACATTTATTTCTCTTCTGAGTTTTTTCCATTAGTTATTACAAGCAAGCGTGATGCTCTAAAAATAGCAGCAAATTATATTCTCTAGAAATTGAAGGCTGACCTTAAAATGAAGCCCAGGTCTCCTGCAAGAATATTCATATGCACATGTTGGACAAGTGACAACAATGCACAAAGGCAAACACAAGTGCAAAGCATTTTCCGCTCTTTGAGAGCTTTTCGGTTTGCTTCCAAATTCTCTTTGGTTCTAGTGGAAATAGGTTGCTTCAGAACCTTAACAATACAGAACCTGCTTATAATGGTCATGTTTTGGTTAAGATTTTCAGTAAAACTTAACCATCCTAAGCCAATAAAAGAAGGAATGTCTCCATTAGGCTTTTTCGGCACAGATAAACACCGCAGCCAGTCTGTTGAGAACCCACCACGTTGCCACAGACTCCTTTCAGTTTCCTGTTTAATAATAAATAAAGAATTTTAGCTCTTCTCTTTGTATAAACTGTGCTATTGGCTACCACTGTCACTACTAAAAAGCATTATGATTGGTGGTAAGTAGTACCATATTTTTCAAACCCTTTTTTTTTTTTTTTTGAATCTTAGTATCTATTTCCAAGACATCAGGAGAGTTAAGAGTTTCAAATCTGTTTAATAGATTTAGGGGAAAAAAAAATAGTCCCCGAATAAATACTTACATTAAGTCTTGGTCAGATCACTGAACGTTTTGTATTTTTAAACTGCTTTGAATACTTTGAAAAGGAGCCACAGAAAAGCCACAGAAAACACTCATATTCAAACAACACCAGATGGAGGTTCTGACTAACCAAAAGTGAAAGCAGAAAAGTTTGAAACTGGGGCAGCACCTGTGGCTCAAGGAGTAGGGCACCGGCCCCATATATCAGGGGTGGCGGGTTCAAGCCCGGCCCCAGCCAAAACTGGAGAAAAAAAAAAGAAAGAAAGAAAGAAAGAAAAGTTTGAAACTGAATGGTGGCCCGTACACACCTCGAAATTGTGGAGGGGGAGGGGGACATGAATGATCTTGGGCCGGAGAACTTGCTAAAGGTCTCACAAATGACAAGTGGAAGGCAAATGAAGGCCCAGGTTTTAACTTCATCCTGGGACGGGGCCCCACTGTGTCTCCATTTAAGGAAAATCTTTCACATTGTTTTCACAGTTTCTTGCACATGAACTAAAAGCCTTGTCCAGCCATTTGTGTTGTCTGAAATGCAAAGCCATTTTTTTTTTCTTTTTAAGTAGAGAAAGAGGAGACTTGAAATATTTATAGGAAAGTACTTTGCCACCTACCGACGGCAATCTGGTTGGTCCCCACGTGCTTAGCACGTTTTTTATCCATGTTTCTGTATCTAGTAAGAAGCCTCTCTTTTCAATCCTCTGTGCAAGAGTTTTTGCAGTTGTTTTGTTTTGGTAGGGTTTATTTTTGAGAGCAGTTTTAGGTTCACAGCAAAATTGAGCAGGAGGTACAGAGTTTTCCTGGTTCCTGCCTGCCTGTACATCTGCATGACGGTGGGGAGGGGGGGGCGTGTGCGTGTGCGTGTGTTTTAATCAAATGTATGATGTAAAAACCCAATTCCAACCACAGAAATAGAAAAGACTTCAATGGCATCACTTTGAAGTTTCAGCGGCTCTCCACTAACTGGATTTCTGTCACCTCTCTGCGGAAGGGTGTGGACAGAATATTACTTTGAAACTGAGCCACACCTCCCATCTTTCCTCGAGATGTGTCTGACAGCAGAGTTCACCTCTCCCCTGATTGGTGGGAAAGCTGGCATGTTCAGACAGTCTGTTACCCACTCTGCTCCTACTGTGCCTAAGGAGGACCAAAGGTGATGTCAGTTTTGCCTGAGGATATTCAAGGCACCTGAACAACAACAGTCCAAACAATGAACACCAAGTACCCAATTACTGCGATCCAAAAACTTATAAAACATACATAACAACAAAAGCGATCAAATGCTTCCCACAGGCCAGGCACCCTGCCAAGAGCTTTACCTGCATTATTTATTTCATCTTTCCACTAGCCTTACAAGGTAGGTGCTGGCATCTTCATTCACAGGTGAGGACACAGGCTTAAGAAGTTAAGTCATTTGCCAGAGGAGAGATGGAAAGTTAAGACCTCAAGTCTCTTTGGCCTGCAGAGCCCACCCTCTTGATTTACAACCTCCTTTCTATTAATACTCTCCCAGGTCTCATTTCCAAGATTCTAGAATGTAACTTGCTGCTGGTAATCTACCTCTTAGCCTCCTTCTTTGCAGTTTTTCTGTTTATTCTTTCTTTCTTTCTCTTTTTTTACATCTCTCATCTGCTGATGTTCACACAGAAACGGACACATTCATTAAATGGACAAACATGTCTAGAAAGCACCAAAGTCTTTAGGACACTGTGCTCGTATCTGACCCTTAAAACATGAAGAATTGGCTCAGCGCCTGTGGCTCAAGTGGCTAAGGCACCAGCCACATACATCTAAGGTGGCCAGTTCGAATCCAGCATGGGCCCGCCAAACATCAATGACGGCTGCAACCAAAAAATAGCCAGGCCTTGTGACGGGCACCTGTGGTCCCAGCTACTTGGGAGGCTGAGGCAGAAGACTCGCTTGAGTCCAGGAGTTGGAGGTTTCTGTGAGTTGTGATGTCACAGCACTCTACCCAGGGGGATAGTTTGAGGCTCTGTCTCAAAAAAAAAAAAAATGAAGAATTTTTTTAAAAGCTCATGACAGTGGACAAATCCAGAAGACAGGTCAGAAGCTCCCAGTCCTTCCCCATCTCTCATCTGGATCCTCAGAAGGAATGAGCACCTGTAAAGGAGCCTCTTTGGCAACTCAATGAACAATCGCCCATTTCTCCAGACCTCACCCTACCCCACAGTCCACCAAATAACCCCTCGTTCAGTATCCTACTACCACAAAGACAAACATCTGATGGTCTCACATCAGAAGCTAATGCTAATGCTTCCAAATCCTAGACATTTGATTAGAGACCATTTTCAACTATTTCTCTTGTTCTGTGTTAGGTGGTTATTATCTGCCAATTTAAAGACACTATTGGGTACCACACCAGAACTATTTTCCAAAAGCCCTATGACAGATAATTAGATAAAGGCACAGATCAACCTTTGCCAGTTCTGTGAATACATTCAAAAATTTGCCAACCATGATGAAAACACACTGACTATACTACTAATCAGATTAACTTTTCTCCCTACATATCCTATGGGGTGTGACTCTCCACGAAGGCAGCCCACTGCCTGCAGAACATGCACCCAAACCCTATGCACCAGAGACATAGAGGAAGCATGCCCCCTCCGCTGCCTGCCACCTCCAGCACCCTAGTCACCGTCACATCTATGGCACTCCCAAATAGACTCCAGCACCATAGCCAAAGCGTTCATTCCCTCACAAACCACCCCTACCTAGATGCTTCCTTGAAAGCTTCCCTGGTGCCAGTTCTAGAATCTCATCTCAAGACTAGCCAAAGGCTCCGTAAAAAGTGGACGAAGTAGATGGCTGAGGTCTGTGGTTTCATTCTTGAGAAACCCTCAGCTATCCACAGGGATCTGATTCCACTGCCATTTAGAGTAACTCTGGCCTCTGGCAACACCAGCTCCCTCTGAATCCAATTAAACCTCTCACAGCTTCCTCATGACACCAGCCTTAGAGCAAAGCCTCTGATGGTTATGGTAACAAAAACAAGCTCTGCCCAGACCTTCCTGGATCTCCTCTGAATGAATCACCAAGTTATGTTGGCTTCAAAGAAGGCACCTATGTTAAGATAGAGCAGGTTTTATACACTCCACGTTTTGGGGTGCCTCCCCTCACCCCTCTATCTCTCATTTTTCTTGATCAAAATCCACAAACTCATGGGCAGGAAGAACTGTTACTACTGACTGTTAATGCTGGCTACCCTGACTTATCATTTAATCTAAATGGAGCTATTTATTTACTAATTACATTCTTAGCTTTATAGCCCTGGCCAGAGAAGTTTTGTTTATTCATCACAAAAACCAGTTAATTTAAGAAGTAAAAATATAGGCTCAGCGCCTGTGGCTCAATCAGCTAAGGCGCCAGCCACATACACCTAAGGTGGCGAGTTTGAATCCCCAGCCCGGGCCCGCCAAACAACAATGATGGCTGCAACCAAAAAATGGCCGGGCGTTGTGGCGGGCGCCTGTGGTCCCAGCTACTTGGGAGGTGGAGGCGGGGGACTCGCTTGAGCCCAGGAGTTGGAGGTTGCTATGAGCTGTGATGCCATAGCACTCTACCCAGGGGGACAGCTTGAGGCTCCGTCTCAAAAAAAAAAAA
>CAUYQV010121669.1:0-48409 GCA_963574575.1 Galagoides demidoff
CCAAACGACAATGATGGCTGCAACCAAAAAATGGCTGGGCGTTGTGGCGGGCGCCTGTGGTCCCAGCTACTTGGGAGGCGGAGGCAGGAGACTCGCTTGAGCCCAGGAGTTGGAGGTTGCTATGAGCTGTGATGCCATGGCACTTTCCCAGGGGGATAGCTTGAGGCTCCTTCTCAAAAAAAAAAAAAAAAAAAAGAAATTGAACATCTCCATGATCTCCATGTTTGTTGGCCATGTACATTTCTTCTTTTATATTAATAAAATGCCTTTTTTGCCGGGGGTGGTGGTGGTGGTGCTAATTATAAGTGTTGAAAATATCTTCTCCAGATATAGTCTTTTCACTTTCTTTAAGAGATACAGATATTTCACATTACTCTGAAATGAAATTAATAGTCAATATAGCTTAAATTTAACAATATGATACCTTAATTATAAAACAAAGGAAATAAGAGTCATTATATTGATTTAAAACAGTGGTTCTCAACCTTTCTAATGCTGCAACCTTTTAATACAGTTCCTGTGGGTCTCGACCCACAGGTTGAGAACCGCTGATTTAAAACTTTTCGGTATATAAATGCTGGGACAAGAACTCTTTAGAAGATATAATGAAGTTGTTGTATGTTTATGCCTGTCTATGTAAGTAAAGTTTAGATTGAAAAGAATGGATAGAGAATTCATTCCCATATAGAAAGTACAGAGGAAAAAAAGAACTGAGGTATCGGTTAGGGTAAAGAACAGACATGACCTATTTATGTATAATAACAGAGAAGGGATAATGATGTAAATTGAGAGGAGACTGACATACCAAAGTAAATTACAAAGTGGAAGAAGAGAAAATGAGAAGAGGTGTGAGAGTCTCACAAAGGAGCTGGGCCTTACAAGTGTTGAGTCAAAAGCTTGAGCTTTTGCTGCACTTGAGGACATGGAGGCCCATATGCAATTTGTCACATGTCCAAGAATACATTCAGCCTCTAGTTCTTCGAAAGACTTTTGGACTAAATCTTGTAGGAGGTGATGAAGACTAGAATATAGTTGAAAAGCAATTATGTATACTATAAGGGACACAGAGAATTTATGTGGTAGATGTCTACGGCATTATCTGTCAGAATGAAAAAGAAGAAAAAACAAACAACCAAAATGTATGTAAATAAAACCATAATTTTTTTTTTTTTTACAGAAGAGCTTTCTTATTGTGCTACAAAAATATTAAAATATGTAGGGTGGCAATAACACATAGATTTCAAGCAAACTTTATAAGTGAAATGAAATAAAATTTCTGCATTTCATATGTTTGCTAATTTAGTATTATTTAGTACTCCAGCTATTAAAAGAAGTCTTGCATCTCTTTGGTTACATGTTTTCCAAGGGATAGGGCTATAAATGCAGATAAATATAAGTGAGTTGAGTAGGTGACCCCCATCCCAAGTGGCACTGGTGGCATGATTTTATGAAATGATGAACAATTCTTGGTAAAGTTCTGGTCAAAGGTAAGTTTGAACATTCCTTGATTTACAGGGTTGTTGCAATTTATTAAATCTTAAAGCAGTGCAAACCAAAAAAGCAACAGGAAACAACAACCAGAGCAACTTTGTTAATGTTTGTAAAAGGAAGCTAGGCAGGAAGTGAGGTGATTCTTCACTGTGCAGGTCTGTCTCATCCACTGTAGGATATCAAACTTCTCCAGCCCTTGTCCACTCACTGCCAGTAGGGCCCCCAAACCTCAAAATACCTCTGTGGCGTCCAAAGGGCAGACCAGGAGTCTGTACAGCCACCATTGAGATCACTTTCTGGGAAGCTTACTGAGAACTACCTGAAGAGACCAGCAGGGGGCAGCATGATGTAAGGAATGGGCACTTCCTGGGTCCTTTCCATCCTACCTTTGAAAGGTTCTTAAGGAATTGAAGGACCGTGTGCTTCACTGCACCCTCACCCCACACCGTTATACAGGTGGGGAAACAGAGTCTCAGAAAGTAGAAGGATGTGACTTGCTTAGTGACACAGTCAAAAAGGAAACAAAGAGGCAAAATTCCAAAGACCAAAAATGTCATCCTGGCTGTCTCCTGAGAAGTATTTTGACATCCCCAATTCTCAATCATAGGACAGACAAGAGGCAGAATCCTCTCCTGCCCTGAGTCTGGCTGTTGGGCTTAGAAGAGAAGGCAGTGTGTGAAAGTCAAAAGAAAGAAGCCAGGAGACCTGGTCCTGGCCCCAATCCCAGCAGTAACTAGAAGACTACATGAGCCCAACTTCCATCTTAGGGCCTCCAGTTTTCTTTTGTAATGAAAGTAATAGTCTGGGCATGGTGGCTCATGCCTTGATCCTAGCTCTCTGGGAGGCCAAGGCAGGTAGATTACTTGAGCTCAGGAGTTTGAAGCCAGCCTGAGCAAGAGTGAGACCCCCATCTCCAAAAAACAGCCGAACATTGTGGCATCTGTATAGTCCCAGCTACTCAGGAGGCTGAGGCAGGAAGATTGCTGAGCCCAAGAGTTTGAGATTGCTGTGAGGTATGACCAGGGGTGACAGAGTGAGACTGTCTAAGAAAGAAAGAAAGAAGGAAGGAAGGAAGGAAGGAAGGAAATATACCAAACAAAAAACTTCAAACTGTGCATAAGGATACAATATGAAGTAAAATAACTATTAATATTCCTTAAATATCTTTCCAGAAATAAAATACATAAATATATAAAAATACTATAACCATAAATTAATACATAAACAGACATACATGCTTTTTGTACGACCAATGGGATAATGCCATGCATTTTTACATGCTTTGTTTTAAATTTAAAATTTCCATGGTAGTGATACGTATTTTCCTCCTTCCTTCTGGGGGCTGCACAGCATTTTGTAATCCTGCCGTACCAGGTTACTGCTGCACCTGCTGGTCAGCATGCCCAGTGCTCTTTCCAGCATGCTCAGGTGCCTTATTCTGACAAGCACGCTACAGGGAACAACTTTATACATACATCCCTGCGCCCGTGAACAAGGATTTCTGTAGCATGAATTTCTAGAAGTGGAATTGCTGGGTCAAAGAATGTATGTATGTCTAAAATATTGAGAGATGTTGCCAAAACACCTACAAAATGTACTTTCAAATTCCTCCCCTGGTATAGGGAAGGCCATGTCCTCTCCTACTCAATATTGAGAGGTACTTATCTTTGGGGCCTTGTTTCTTTTTCATCCATGAAACAAGAGGATTAGATGGGATGATACCCAAGATTCCTTGTAGCTATAACTTTCCAGATCTGTGATTTTTCCTCCAAAACGTCCAGCTTGGAAAGTAGGTCAAGGCCTTGAACTTAAGTAACTCAACTCTTCTCTCGCCTGCCTCCCCTTCCCCTTTTCTCTCCCCTGTAGTCCCAGGAGAGTGGAAAACACAGGAGGCCGCCCTTAGGAGCTCCAGTTCGAGAGGCAGACCTACACCTGAACTGCTTTCCCCTTCCCAGCCCGCCCCATCCATTTTCCCACCTGGTTTAACAACTTCTGCCTTCCTTGATGGGGCTCCCATTCAGCCTTCTAGAGATAACATCTTATGAAGTCTTTTGCCCAAAGCATGCCTTTTTCTGCCCCTGGAAGGAATTAGTTTCACTTGTTCTGAAAAAGAGTCTCTGCATGTACTTGTTACCTCTGCCAAGAAACCTGAGAGGCCCCAAATTCCTCAGAGCCTGGATCCCAGAATCACTTAATCTGCTGCTGCTCCCTTCCAAGGGGCGCTGAGATGATGGAGTTACAAGCTGCTTAAGGGCTTAGAGAGTGTCAGCTTGAAGGGAGGAGAGCATGAGGGAGCGTCTGCCTCCACTTGGCACTGCCTCTCAGATGAAAGAGCTTGGGAGAAGGGAGTGTTTATAGAGATCAATGCAGACACCCTGGAGGGGCCAGAGCTCCCTTGGGGCTTCTCAAGGATGATTTAAGATTGACATCATCAAAGCCCCTGAGGAAGACTCTTTCCACCCCAAAGTCACTTCATGCTAGATTCTCAGAGCCTAAAGGCATATGGAGCTTGGGGTGGACAATCAGGCTGCTTCCCTTTGCACAACTTCTGGGTGCTCCACCAGTGATACAACGGGAAGGTGCCCCAAAGAGGTATAATGATACAGCAGCCAGCATGATCATTTTCAATATAAAGAAAATAAAACCCCTACCAGTGACTTTTTGTGATACTCAAAACAAAATCCCCAAAAGCTTTTCATGACTCATCCCTGTTTTCCTCTCCAACCTCATATCTACCATCAGTCTGGCTAAGCTCCAAATACATTGACCTTATTTCCAAACACACCCAGTAGCCTACTGGGTTCCTGCCTCAGGGTCTTTGCACAAGTTGCTTCAAGATATTCCCAAGTTAGCTGCTTGTCATTATGGAAGGTTCACCTCAAAATACACCTTCTCGGCGGGGGTGGGGGTGGGGGGGTGTCTCTAACCATCCATTGTAGAATGGTGACCTTCCCTTCCTCAGACACGTGGCCTTCAACAAGCTCTGGAACTCTGAACAAACCACCGTCCCTGAGATTTCTCTGTAAAATGAGAGTTATATTCCTCATCTTACCTTCCTCCCTGGGCTCTTTCTATTTGCTCCCACCTTACATTCCAAGTTCCACCTGCAAGGAATGTGTGCATCCTTTTTGAATGCGTTGTTCCTTTTCCAAACCACTTACCTCATTCACAGAGCCGCTTGTCCACAGAGCCAGCATGCTGCCTAGCGCCTTAGAGATGTTCAAAAGGATTTGTTGAATAAACACTGAATTGGGTCAGGGTAGTGGCCACATCTTGCATGTTGTAAAGTGCCTTACCTCTGTGGAAAGCCACTTCAAATAGCAGAGAAGCAGAGAGTCTCCTGGTTTCCTAGAACTTTCACATCTTCTAGTTTCAGTGGGTAGTTCTTAAAATGCAGAGAACTTTGCTTTGGAGTCATCTGTGCCATTTCCTTTCTCCATGCCTCCACGGGCTCGTAAATGGTGAGGCTGGTGGTAACAATGCAATGCAATCCCTCCATGGAGGGAAACTGAGGCTCTTCCACAGGGGAAGAAGGCACAGCACATGAGTAGTTGAGCTGAGACTGGGAACTCAGGTCTTATTCCTACTATTCCAGCTCCCCACAGTGTCCACCATAGAGAAAATAAATAGTGTGTGTGTGGGGGGGCAGGCGTGGTGGCTCACACCTGTAATCCCAGAACTTTGGGAGGCCGAGACAGGAGAATTACTTGAGACCAGGAGTTTGAGATCAGCCTGGGTAACATAGAAAGATTCCTATCTCTACAAGGAACAGAAAAATTATCTGGGTATGGCGGCTGCACCTACAGCCCCAGCTACTTGAAAGCCTGAGGATGATCACTTGAAACGAGAAATTTGTGGTTGCTGTGAGCTGTGATTGTGTCATTGCACTCTTTACTTTAGCCCAGGTGATAGAGGGGGAGACCTTGCCAAAAAAAAAGAAAGAAAGAAAGAAAGAAAGAAAGAAAGAAAAGAAAAGAAAGACAGGAAGAAAGAAAAAGAAAGGAGAAAATGAATAGAGGGGATGACATACCTGGAGGAACAATCTGCCATAGAATAACATAAGAATTATAGCAAGAATGGAGGGGATGACATACTTCAATCAGATGCCTGGAATTTCCAACCATCATTCTTTCATGAGTCAGGGTGCTGTGTCCGCAGAGGATGCCTAATAAAACAGAAGCGCTTTATCAACAGCTCATCCCTTAGAAGAGGCTTGTTTCTCAGATAAGCCATCTGAAAAAGCAAAGAATGGAACCCTGCAGGGTGAGGAACTTCAGGGGTGGGGTGGTGGTGTGGGTTACAAAGAGGGGAGTCTGAGGGTCTAACCTGGCGGGTAGGAGAGTGGGAGGGAGGTGACACCTACAACGACCTCTGCCAACCTCATCTTGCCCCAGGCTGGCCTCAAACTTGAACCACAGAGAACTGTTCAAATGCCAACAAACAAACACCAGCAGCACACAAAGAGCTGTGTGTGCCGGGAATAACCAGTCCCACGGGTGGTTTGGGTGTAGCGGAAAGCAATGGTCGGGTTCAAACAGACGGCTTTTAGAAAGCTGATGGGAGAGAGGGCCTCCCCCACCTGCCTGTGCCACCCTGCCCACCAGCCCTGCAGCCAGAGGCTGGAGGCCTGCAAGTCACAGGAACGTTTGCATCCCGGGGGTGGACCACACAATCGCAGTGCCTGTCCTTTCATCTTGCCCTTCCAAAGGGTGGGGCGGAGAGCACCCTGGGGGGCGCTGATAGTGCTTGGACAGCTGGGACTGGCAGAAAATGAGCAAGTTCAGCAAGACTCTGACAGGCTAGCTGACACTCTGGGAGCTGCCCACACCCTGCTCCCTGCAGTCGGCAACTGGAAACACCTATGAGAAACTCAAGGCAACAAGTAATGTCACCAGCAGGACTGGGCTGGAATGCCCCTGCCCCTGTTCTGTCGATTAGGTTTGTTTCCTTCATCCTCTGTTGCTCTGGGGAGTGAAATGAAGCCAGGAACTGCTTCCAGGGTTTAGTTTGAGGGCGCCTAGTAAGCCTGAAAGTACATATCATTTTTCCTTCCTCTTTCCTTATTCAAAGCCTATCTGTTCCCCAACACTCGTTTAAGTCTTTTCTGGCTCACAGCAACATTCTCTCTGATGAGCTCTGGTGGCTGTTTTTTCTCACCTGGCACTTTACATAGATGGCCGCGTGTCACCACTGACTGTGGGATGCTTAACGCCTCTCCCCAACACATCCCCAAGCTCCTTGAAGGCAGGGAGTGGGTACCATCTCTGGTACCGGGCACAGTGCTGGGCACGCCACAGGAGGCCCCCTTAAGAGCCTGGGGCCAGATGGAAACTGAGTCATTATCACAGTCCACTCTCCTCTGTATCAATGGAGAAACTAAGTCCCAGCCAGTGCAAAGGACTTACTCAAGGGAGAGCTGCGCAGGGCAGAGGTGTTCATTGAACGAAAAATCAGAGACGATGGTGCTGCCTGTGCTATGACCACATGGACCAGCATGGAAGGTGAAATTTCAATCTATGGGTCTGAGATGTCCTTAAACTTCTGGATAATTTGCATTTTAAGAAATCAGATCCTATTTTAGCTGTTAAGGGTATTGTTGTTAAAGAAATTATATAACACATCTTCCCTTACGAGTCAATGATCAGTAAGCATCAGAAATTGATTCCAAATAATTTAGATTTTTTTCTTTTCTTCTAGCAATGTGGGGTCTCACTATGTTACCCAGGCTGGACTTGAACTCCTAGGCTCAAGTGATCCTCTTGTCTCAGCATCCCAAGTAGCTGGGAGTAGAGGTATATACTACCACACCCGGCAATGTAGCAGAAAGGAAATTTACTGGAAGGATTGGGGTTGCCTCCAGAATAGAAGGAAAAATTGAGACACCAGGCTTGGAGAGATCTGGGAACTACATCTTTAGAGGTCCAGGTAAGAGGAACCTGTCAACAGAATCACCAGAGATACGGGTTTGATCAGCTTTAATGTCTTGTCCCTGCATCAAGGTACAAAGTCCTAAGAGAGAAAGGCCCAGCTTGGGTCATGGGCCCACCTTCTCACCAGACCCAGGCAGGGCACCTTCACTGATAATTCCACCGATCACACATGCTGAGGAGATAAGCAGTTATCAAAAAGAAATCACAGTGCTATTATTAGAAGTGGAGGAAGGTAGAGAACAATACCATACCCGGGGGTTGCACTCTTTACTTTATTAAGTTAGAACAGGGATCAGCAAATTGCAGCCACTGCCTGTTGTCTTTTTTTTTTTTTTTTTAGACAGCATCTCACCCTGTTGTTCAGGCCAGAGTGTCATGACATCAGCTTAACTCATAGCAACCTCAAACTCCTGGACTCAAGAGATCCTCCTGCCTCAACCTCCCTAGTAGCTGGGACTACAGGTGCCCACCACAACACCGGGCTAGTTTTTTCTATTTTTAGTAGAGGCAGGATCTTACTCTTATTCAGGCTGGTCTCCAACTCCTGAGGTCAAGCAATCTTCTTGCCATGGCCTCACAGAGTGCTAGGATTATAGGTGTGAGCCACTGCCCCCCCATGCCTGTTTCTGTAAATAAAGTTTTATTGACATACAGCCATACCCATTTGGTTGTACAAATTGTTGGTGGTTGTTTTCACACTATAATGACAAAGTTGAGGAGTTGTGGCCGAGACTCTATGGCCAGCAATGCCATTAGGGACAGAGAGTAAATATTTAATATTTTAGAGAAAAGGTCTACAGACCCCTGGTTTTGAATCTTGCCACACTCCCTTAGTTCTTCAAGGCCTGACCTTGAGCAAAACTCTTTAGTCAATTTACTCATTTATAAAATGATGAGTTTGAGCTGTGCATTCCTCACGTCTTTCCAACTAATTTATTTAGCTCAGTTGTTCTATAGTTAAATTAGTACACATAGTTTTTATATTTTATTTTTTACTTTCTTAAGAAAGCCTGTTGCCCAAGCTGAAGTGCAGTGGTATCACCATAGCTCAATGCAACCTCAAATTCTTGGGCTCAAACAACCCTCTTGCCTCAGCCTCCTGAGTAGCTAAGCTCATAGGCATGTGCCATCACGCCTGGCTAAGTTTTCTATTTTTTGTAGAGATGGGATCTTGCTGTTTTCTGAGGCTGTTCTCAAACTCCCAGCCTCAAAGAATACTCCTACTTCAGCCTCTCAAAAATGCAAGGATTATAGGCACGAGCCCCTGCACCTGACCTAAATAGTTGCACTCTTTACTTTATTAAGTTAGAACAGAGATCAGCATCTAAATAGTTTTTTTTTTTAAAAGATAGCCTTTGCTTCACACCCATTTGGGTGGGTACTCCTGGGGGGAAAAGAAAATAACAGTGTTAAGGATGTGGAGAAATTGGAACCCTCATGTATGGTCGGTGGGAATGTAAAATGAGCAGCTACTGTGGAAAACACTACGGCAAAAAATTAAACACAGAATCATCTATGATTCAGCAATTCCACTCTAAAGAATCAAAAGCAGGGTCTCAAAGAGATATTTGTGTCCCCATGTCCATAGGAGCACTATTTACAATAGCCAAGGGGTAGAAGCAACCCCGTGTCCAAGGGCAGCTGAATGGATAAACAAAATGTACCACACACACACTATAGAAGATTGTTAAGTCTTCATAAGGAGGAACTTCTGGCCAGACACAGTGCCTCATGCCTGTAATCCCAGCATTCTGGGAAGCCAAGATGAGTGGATTGCTTGAACTCAGGAGTTCGAGACCAGCCTGAGCAAGAGCAAAATCCCATCTCTACAAAAAAATACAAAAAACTAGCCAGATGTTGTGGCAGGCTCCTGTAGCCCCAGCTACTTGGGAAGCTGAGGCAAGAAGATTGCTGTGTCCAAGAGTTTGAGGTTGCTGTGAGCTATGATGTCATGGTATTCAACCTGGGGCAACAGTGAGAATCTTTAAAAAAAAATCAAGGGAGAAAATTCTGATACATGCTACAACATGGATGAAGCTTAAAAACATTGTGCTAAATAAATAAATCAGTCTCAAAAAGCCAAATACCGTCTGATTCCACTTACATGAAATATCCCGAAGTAAGATTCATAGATGTAGCAGGTAGAATAGTGGCTGCCAGGGGTTGGGAGGAGGGGGCAAAAGGGAGTTGCTGTTTGATGGGTATGGTTTCAGGTCGGCAAAACGAAGTTCTGGCCATCTGTTTTACAACAATGTAAACATCCAAAGGGTGCCAAAAAATGTATATACATTTTTTTGTTTTAGAGACAGAGTCTCACTTTGTCACCCTCAGTAGAGTGCTGCGTCATCATAGCTCACTGCAAACTCCAGCTCTTGGGCTTAGGCGATTCTCTTGCCTCAGCCTCCCAAGTAGCTGGGACTACAGGTGCCCACCACAATGCCTGGCTATTTTTTGTTGCAGTTTGGCGGGGGCGGGGTTTGAACCCACCACCCTCGGTATATGGGGTTGGCGCCCTACTCACTGAGCTGCTGGCGCCACCCGTGTATATACATTTTAAGAAAGGAAAAACTGCATTAAAATTGTAATATTCAATATATACCAGTAACAAAAGATGAATAGAAATCACACTGAGCACCTTTTGTAATTGCAAAAGTCAAACATAGCTTGAGTATTAAAAATTTAGTGCAGATTTTTTCTTTCTTAAAATTCGCATAGATTTTTTTGGCACTACATGTATTTAGCAATACTGAACTGTACACTCAAAAATGGTTGAAATGATAAATTTTATGTTATATATATTTTAACACAACTTAAAAAACTTTTAAAGTCTTTTCATTTTTATTTCTGGGAGACAGGTTCTTGCTCTGTTGCCAAACTGAAGCACAGTGGGTATTCACAGGTATAACCATTACACACTTCAGCCTCGAGCTCCTGTGCTTAAGTGGTCTTTGTCTTTCTGCCTTGGTTTCCAAGCAGCTGAGACTGTGCCTGGTTTATAAGAGTCTTCAAATCTGGTATGTGAATTATCCAATTATAGAAGCTCCCTGAGGGCAGGGCTTTTTGTCTGTTTTGCGCACTGCTGGGTTTCTAGGCACTATTATCATGGTGCTGGGCTTGGATCGGGTGCTCATTACGTATTCATGGAGCAGTGAGCCCCTCCACTTTGCAACGATGTTTCACAATCCCTTTGAGTGTAAGGATGACGTGGGATCCACTGTTTGAAGGTCAAGCCAAACCCTAGAGGGTCCTTGTGGGACTTGTCCTTTCCCCTACTTTCTGTCACTAGTTGAATTGGCCCAGCTTACACCAGGGCAAAGGAGCCAACCATGCGTGGGTTGCGACAACTGAGAACTGATCCAACACCCGACCTGGCTAGCACTGTTACAGATAAACAAATAGCCAGGTCTCAAAATGCTCTTAGTTAATTTGTTCTGTCAGACACAAATATGTCAAATTATGCCTGAAATCAGAACAAAACAAAACAAATCACTATGTCCCAGAGGGGCGATACTTCTGATTTCTCTTATGATAACTTGGTTTTGGCTGCATGGGGTCCATTTCCTTTTCTGGTACAAGACTCTGGGAAGCTGTGATTTTCCTTTGTCCTTTCTTCTGCATTCTTGCACAATAGTGAGAGAACCTGAAATGACAGCGTGTCAGAGAGAGAAGAGATCTTATTTTAAACTTTCGTAGCCAGGCTGGTGTGCAACGGTTGTCCCTGCTACTCAGGAGGCTGAGAGGGGAGCCTGGCTTGAGAGTGGGCTGCAGTGAGCTATGATGGCAGCAGTGCCCCCCAACCTGGGCAAAAGAGGTGAGGCCTCATCTATCTCTCTATAGATTAAAAAAAGACTCAAAAACTTTGGTTAACTTTGGTTAACCAAATGACATAAAGAATATCCCCACCCACTCCCCAGCTCCAGCGATGATCAATTCACATCCAATTTTGTTTCATCTCTACTCACACCTTTTCCGTTAAGACCTGTTGCTCCCCAAACATAATTAAGAGGGTTGGAAGCAACAGAAACTAAGGTCAAATTAGCTTAAGTGGCATATTCATTCACCTGGTTTGGGTTGGGGGTTGCAGTAACAATAGGTGCCCTGGATCAAGTTGTGAAGCCTAAAATGAAGCGCCAGAGACTCTTGAGAAGAGGGAACCAAAAATCAGTGAAAATATCACTGCAGTGGTATCACCATAGCTCACTGCAATCTCAAACTCCTGGGTTCAAGTGATCCTCCTGCCTCAGCCTCCAAAGTAGCTGGGATTATAGCCATACATCATGCCTGGCTAAGTATAAAAAATTTTTTTTGTAGAGTTGGAGTTTTGCTATGTTGCCTATTCTGATCTCTAAACTCTTGGCCTCAGTGAGTCTCCTTCTTTGGACTCCCAAAGAGCTGGGATTATAGGCATGAGACACTACTCCCAGCCTGGGTTGCTCTTTATTCACATTTGGCCCATAAAAAGTGGCCAAAGTAATACTCTAGTAATAGGCTGTATGTGCAACTACCATGTTCTGGGTATGGTTGAATTAGGTACTGAAAAGTTTGTGTCTTTGAAAGACATTAAGAACAGTAAATGTCCTGAGGGAACAAAACCATGTTAATATTTGCTGGTGATGATTTTCAGGTAACGAGAAGACTATAAAATACTAAAAATCTTCCTACTGATTTCTTCAGCAGCCCCACAGTATCAAATATCCACCTGTCTGGATAAGAGTATGATCTGGACTTTGCTGTGCTGAATGGGAACATTTATTTCCTTTTTTTTTTTTTATTTCCCCTGCCTCTTTGGAACATTTATTTTTCAAGTAATAAATTGTGGTTGAAGAAGCCTAGTCGCAGGACACGGATTGAATTACAAGAGCTGTCTTCCCATGACAGAAGAGAGGTAGGTGAACAAGAGGACAGGTTGGCAGAGTTGCTTGAAAGTTTCTGGGCATTCCGAACCACGTGGGAGTTTTTGTCGCTGCAGTGCGAGTGGCCAGTGTGGAGACCGCTGGAGAAGATGTGGTGGGGCGTGTGCACGTGCACACACGCGCGTGTGTATGGGTCTGTGCAGGAGGCAGCAGAGTGTGGTAGTGAAGTTTAGGTGTTTTAGAACGTGAAAAGTCTGGCTTCTGTTTCTCAGCTCTGCCACTTACAGGTGAGCAATCTTGAACTCTCCTAAGACTTGGTCTTCATCTGCCTGAGACTAGGACTCCTCATCTGTAAAATAGGGACAATAGTATTCCCCACGTCAGGGGACCCTTGTTAGGATTAGCAAGGTCAGCCATGCAAAGTGTTCGGCCTAGTGTCCATCTCACAGTAATGCCGCATCTGTGGTAGGCATTATCACGATTACTTTAACTGAGGAGAAACGTCTTCAACTATGAAAGATTTTGAGGGGGTAACTTGACTTCCTGTGTGGTCCTAGAGGGCAGAGCCAGGGGCAAAAGGTGGAAGTCACAGTTCAACTTAAGGAAGAGCTTTCTCTGGAGCTAGTTGAAGAAGGAGCAGCCTGCTTGGATGCAGTGAGCACACACACCCCCTCTCCCCCACAGGTAGACTGAAGGACCGCGTTGGGGGCGGGGAATATACATCAAGTTGGAGTTCAGATTGATTATCTTTGAAATTCCCTTCACGCTGAGATCTAGTGGTTCTCCTCCCTCAGTGGGGCCTTTCCCGTGCCAATCCAGTGGCTGTGGTTTCAGCAGCTCTCCAGGCTCTACAGAGTTCACATGCATCTGAATTCTTTTTTTTTACTTTTTGAGACAGAGTCTCTGTTGTCCAGGCTAGAGTGCTGTGGTGTCATAGCTCACAGCAACCTCAAACTTATGGGCTCAAGCAATCCTCTTGCCTCAGCCTCCCCAGTAGCTGGGACTACAGGCACCTGCCACAATGCTGGGCTAGTTTTTCCATTTTTAGTAGAGATGGAGTCTTGCTCTTGCTCAGGCTGGTCTTGAACTCCTGAGCTCAAGCAATCCACCTGCCTTGGCCTCCTGAGTGCTAGGATTACGGGCCTGAGCCACCGCATGCAGCCACACTTCTGGTTTCTGACATGCCCAGCTTGGGATTTCTTCCAGGCCTGAGGCTTCCAGCCCCAGAGCTCAAGTCTGTTCAGCTGGGGCTGGGAGAGCTAAGGGGTTGGTTTGTGCTCAGTGACCACCTCAGGAATCCCACCACTGGTGGAAGGCTTGGGAAAATGGTGTCCCTGGGGGTAAGGTCCTGGCACCCCACTGCAGAGCGGCAAGCACCAGCTGTTAGCAGTTTTTGGCCACTTTCTAAGTGTCCAGCGCTGTGAGAAGCTTTGGTGAATTCAGTTCACAGAGTAGCTTACACATCGAAGGTTTCCTTTTCTTCTCTGAATGTAAGCAGTTCTGGGTTCGTGTGATGACTTCATGCAATTATTGGGGACCCAGGCTCCCTCTGTGCTTTCTTTTTATAACAGAGTTTCCTCAAAGGGGCTCTGATCAGATAAGTTTGGGGCCCACAACATGCTGTACCCTCTATAAGTTCACAAACCAGCCCCTCTGTGCTCCTCGTCCTTTTCACCCAGCTTATATTTGCTATTAAAAAATGTTTTAAGTACAAACAGAGAAGAAAACAAAATTAAAAATCCTTATCTTTTTACCCACGAGAATTTTTATTAGGATGTTGATGTGTTTTTCCAGGTTATATATAAAAATACTAACATAAAATATTTATAAAAATGGAAACTTTCTCACACTTTTTTCTGTAGCCTGTTATTCCACTTGGCAAAGAATCATGGGTGTCTTTGTATGTTAAGAAATATCATCACCGCATCAGATTAATTCATCTGTTTATTCAACAGTATTTATTCAGTGTCTACAAAGTGGCAGGTGAGAACTACTGCAGGTGGGTGGACAAAACCAGTAGCTTCCTTGTCCTTTGCAGCTTCTAGCCTTTCTTTACTGCCCCGTGCTCCACGTTGTGGATTCTTGACCACACACACACAATTTCTACAGCGCTGATTTTTATTGAGATACACATACAGTAAGAGTAGACATCTTTCATGTACAGCTGGACGCATTTTTACATATGTGTACATCCACACACCCACCATTCCCATATAGAAACTTTGTACTCCCCCAGAAAGTTCCTTCTTGCCCTTTCCCAATCATGGATCATTCCCAAGTGGAACACATTTTGGGGTGTTTGGACTTTTCATGGGAGTGGGTTTTGTCTCCTTAGCACCATACCTTGTGCCCTTCCACCCCGAAGGGCCAGGTCAGACCAGTGGGCATTGCTGAGGGATGGACAGTGTGCCCCGTGGGGCCGTCCATGCACTTACTCACCAGGGATGTTGGTGGCAAAGGCTCAGGTGTCCTCCTGGGCGTGCTGGATGGAGAGGGTGGGGGAAGGGGTGCTCAGGGGGAGAGCGGCAGGAAAGGGTTACAGGCCTTTCATGTTATCCTGGGCAGGTGGGAGCACTACCTGGACATGGGAGTGAGGAATAAAAAAATCCCCAGTTCTGGGGTGGGGCACATAGTCCATTATCAGGAAGATGAGGAAATTTGAATATAGACTGTGGATTAAATAATAGTATTGTGCCAAAGTTAAATTTCTCGATTTTGATAATCGTCCTGTGACTGGGTAAGGAAATGTTCTATCCTTACGAAATACACCCAGAAACATTGAGGAGTGCTGTTTTGACTTACTCTTATAAGGTTCAGTTAAGGACATGCGTGTGTGTGTTTGTGTGCGTGTGTGTGTGTGTGGAGGGAAGAGAATGGTAAAGAAAATGGAGCAAGATATAACAAATAGTGAATATAGGTCAAAGATTTTTTTTTGCAGTTTTGGCCAGGGCCAGGCTTGAACCTGCCACCCCCAGTATATGGGGCCAGCGCCCTACTCCTTGAGCCATAGGCGCTACCCTATAGGTCAAAGATTTACGGGAGTTTTCTGTACTTGTTTTTTATTTTTAAGAGACAGGATCTTGCTCTGTCATCTAGGCTGGAGTGCAGTGGCATGATCATAGCTCACTGCAACCTTTACTTCCTGGGTTCATCAATCATCCAGCCTCCCCCTCCTGAGTAGCTGCGACCACCACCAGCTAATTTTTCTTTTTTATTTTGTAGAGACAGGTCTCACTAGGTTATTCAGCCTGGTCTTGAACTCCTGGCCTCAGATACTCCTCCCTCCCCAGCCACTCAAAGTGCTAGGATTACAGGTATGAGCCACCACTCCCAGTCTCCGATATTGATTTTTTAATATGAGTATGTAATTCTACTTTTTCTATTAAGAATCATGTACAATTTGAAAATACATAAAAGTCTAAGGAGCCACATCCAGTGGATTTTGGTTGCTGGTTTTCATACTCTAGGTCTCTAGAGTCCAGATGGAGCTCCCCTCTCTGCCTCCAGAGCCCACAGCTGGCCTGTGCTTCCCATCCCGGCAGCCTGGGCAAGGCAGGGAGGGCAGAGCTTGATGCCATTCCTCAGCAGATGCTAGTGGCCTCCAGCGGACAGTCAACAAAGCAGCCAGGACCAAGTCTTTTCTGCTGGCTCCTTCTCATCCTTCCATGGAATGTTGGGCTGAGGCTACCCCAAGGATAGGTGCCATATATGCCACCCACACAGATTGACTTCAGGGTCTCTGCAGGTGGCATTTATAGTTTTCATATGGGCATTGTCCTATCTGAAATTTCATGATTATGGATTCATTCCTTTAGCTTAAGCTTTGACCAAATTCCTCAGGTAGATGCCAACCTCTAGGGGAATGAGTTCATCAGAAGGTTGGAGCTGCTCTGTTTGTACGGAGGGAGGAGTCCTGCTCATCTTTTTCTTACACCCCATAGCCCCTTTTGAGCTTTTCTCAAGTGGACAGCTGAGTTCCTCTCTGGGGCCATCCCTAGATGGGCTTTACTGTGACCTTGAGGTAGGTCAAGATGAGAATACTCAAGGGCAGATACATTTAAGTTGTTTTACAAATAAAACAAAAATGATGATGAATCTACAGCAGGGGTCCTCAAACTTTTTAAACAGGGGGGCCAGTTCACTGTCCTTCAGACTGTTGGAGGGCCGGACTCTGGGCCCCGGGACAAGTTGGTTGCTAAGCAGGACAGGCAGAGGCAGCAAAAACACCTGGCGGACCAGATAAATGTCCCAGGCGGGCAGCATGTGGCTGGAGGGCTGTAGTTTGAGGACATCTGATCTACAGTATACTGACCTGTTCCTTTGAAGTAGGCTCTGCTCAGCACTTAGCACACATAACGCTGGAGGCCTTGCAAAGCCCTGCGTTCCCTTGCACTGCTGTCAGGTGAGACTTGGAATGGCCCTCAGAGATGAGCCACACCAATCTTTGTTCTTGTTTTTGCATAGCCAGGGATACTGAGATCAGAGGCAGGGCCGCTGGGTTGCACAACTCTGGGTGCATTGTTCACTGTATCCCATGTGAATGGGACTTGTTGAAGTTGTGCAATGCAGGGCCTGTGAGAGAGCAGTGGGGATTAGCCCAAGTCCCGTGGCCACCGAAGGAGTTAGGACTTGAACCCAGCACCAAGGCATTTCCTGGAAATTAAGACAGGTCTGTTGAGGGTGCTTTGGGGAATGCAGAAAATAAGTCTTGGGGATGGGCTTATGCCCCTCAGGCAGGCCTGGAAGCTTGGTGCCCAATCCAACCACTTCTTGGAGGGAAGCCTGCCTGCTGGAGGATCCACAGCTTGCCCGGGTTCTGAGCAGCTCTTCAGGAAGGCTCAGCAGAGCAACAAGTGGTGAGGTCTCCTCCCAGAGCCAGACCTTGGCCCACTGCCAGCCCTTTCACATGCCGCCAGCAAGCAGAGGGCAGAGCAGGTCACTCCTCTCTTACAAAACCTCCCGTGGTGCCCCAGTGCTTACAGGATGGAGGAGCCCAAACACTTGCTCAACCTTCAAGGCCTGCCATAGCCCGGCTCAAACCTGCCTTCGCAACAGCATCTCGGGCCACATCCCTCTTTGTGCTCCACTGGCCCAGACCACTGAACCATAACTATCCCGTACTGGAGCGCTCCTGCCCTGCGCCTTAGCTCCCATTGCCCTTACCTTCCCAAGCACCTTCCTCCTTTCTGACCTCCTGATCCCATCTTGCTGAAATCTTGCCTCCTCCTTAAGTTTCAGGCCAAATGTATCTCCTCTAGGAGGTGTTAATTTATCAGAATTAGAATTACCGTTCCTCTGGGTTCTGAAAATATTCAGCTATTCATATGTCCTGCGTGCATGGATCCATCTCTCCATCCTTCCACCCTCCCCTCCATCCCTCCCACTGTGTTCCAGAATTGAATAGTGACTGCTGCCTGGTCAGTGCCCTCAGTGAGCTGTTAGTGAGGAAGGCAGATACCTCACAAGGACACAGTAAGTGCTGCCCTGGGATAGGGAGGTTAGCAGAAGCCTCACAAGGAGCAAGAAAGTTAATTCCCCTTTAATAAGTGAGGGAGGCCTGCATGGATTCAGCCCCACACTGCATTTAGAATTAAGAGAATACTGGTAGCTGTTGGAGACAGGCAAGTTGTCCAGAATGCACTGTCACCAAGACTTTCGTGTGTCCTTAGTAACTCCCCATATTAACAATTCACTTTATGAATGCTTGCTTATGATTCTTATTTGAGTTCCAGGATAACCTGTGAAGATACTGACAATCAGAGAGGCAAAGTGACTTGCTCATGCCACCCAGCTAGTAAGAAGCAAAGCTGAGACAGGAGGTGCCTGTGGCTCAGTGAGTAAGGCACCAGCCCCATATACCGAGGGTGGTGGGTTTGAACCTGGCCCTGGCCAAACTGCAACAACAACAACAATAGCCAGGTGTTGTGGCAGGTGCCTGTAGTTCCAGCTACACGGGAGGCTGAGGCAAGAGAATCACCTAAGCCCAAGAGCCAGAGGTTGCTTGCTGTGAGCTGTGAGCCCACAGCACTCCACCGAGGGCGACAAAGTGAGACTCTGTCTCTACAAAAAAAAAAAAAAGAAGAAGAAGCAAAGCTGACACTGCAGCCCGGGTCCCCTGATTTCTAAGCCCCTGGCCTTTCTCAGCTGTCCTCAGCTGTCGCCTTTCTGACTTCTTACTTATACCCACTCACTGGTACTCCATCAGCTGAGGAAGGATCCTTCTCCTCACTGAACTTAACTATGGGATGAACGTTTCCTCTCACGCCAGTCAAAACAGCCAATTTCTGTCCCCTTTCATCCCTGTTAGGGAACAGAAGAAAATCGTGACAATTCCCAAGGTAAGTAGGTTAGAAAACGTTATTCCCCTTAGAACTCCTTACAGGGCCAGTTTAAGCACGTCCCTCCTCATTGCCAGGCTTCAGTTGGTCATCAGGCCAGTTGACTGACACAGCGCCCTCCAGAGGTGATCACTGGTCTTCCCCTCCCTGTCTTCCAAAGTTTTCAGGTGCTCAGCGCACCGGACACTATGCCAGGAACTGGGAAAACAGCCAGCATGATGGACACTGTCCCTGACTTTAAAAACATGGCAACCACAGCCTTTGTCTCTAGCTTATTGAGAAGGATCCTGTTCTAGTGGGAGCTTGGAGATCTAGAACACAACAAGCCCACATCCTTTCCGGAACGAATCTCTTCCTGGTTGGTGTGCCTTGGCATGCGACCTTGGGCAAGTAATATAATCTCTCTGGGGTAGAAACTATCACTTCCTCCAAAGGGGTTGAGAGGATTAAATAAACGTATCTCTTTTCTCCTTTTTTTACACATATGATAGTTTTCTATATTTGGTATTCTTAGCTTTGCCTTTTACTCTTTAATACTTTACTATAGAGACCATTCCATAGCATATGTGAAAAGCATTCCCACTCTTCTTCTATAAAAAGCTGTTGCATTACATAGATACCTTGTAGTTTATTTAACCAGCCCAGAGCTGGCGGACCTTTAAACTGTTTCCAATCTTTTCAAAGAGTGCAGCAGTGAGTGCTGTCCTTTTGAATTCCTTTCAGCCTCTCAGCCCGTGGCCCCTCACCAGATCCCCATGGAAGGGCAGGGGGAGCTGTGAACACAAGTGGCCAGGACTGGTGGGCAGGGGTGTGAGTCCTAGGGCAGTCCGGGTGGCCATGTGTGGCTGTGCAGCCTTGGACAAGCTTCTTATGCTCTCTAAGGCAGTAGCACCTGGGAATTTACATTTCTTTTTTTTTTTTTTTTTTTGAGACAGAGCCTCAAGCTGTCCCCCTGGGTAGAGTGCCATGGCATCACCGCTCACAGAAACCTCCAACTCCTGGGCTCAAGCAAGTCTCCTGCCTCAGCCTCCCGAGTAGCTGGGACTGCAGGCGCCCCCCACAACGCCCGGCTATTTTTTGGTTGCAGCCGTCATTGTTGTTTGGCAGGCCCGGGCTGGGGATTCGAACCCGCCACCTTGGGTGTACGTGGCCGGCGCCTTAGCCACTTGAGCCACAGGTGCTGAGCCAGAATTTACATTTCTAACCGATTTCCAGGTGATACTAATGCTGCTGGTTCAAGCCTGCACTTGGGTAACCACTGCCCTAAGCCTCTAACAGGAGGAATCTGGTCGTTCCCATCTCATAAGCTTCTTACGGGGATTAAGGTATATGGCCCCATAGCATTGTGGTGGTATCAGTTTCCGTGAGTATTACTACATTGGCCCCCGCACCACAGAGAGACAAGTGGACCAGAAGCAGGGGCGGTGAGCAGCGGTGCTCAGGGCTCTGATCTGTCTTCCAGAAGTTTCAGGTGTGCCAGAGCTCCTATCCCAAATCTTCAGGTTTGGAACAGCTGAGAAACTGCTCATTTTTATGACAACTCGGAGGGGAAAAATTCAGGGTAGAAGCCCAACCTGGAACCTGGTGTTGACCACAGGAATGGATACTTTTGTGTGCGCCATCCTGTGCCAGCTTGTTCCCTGACAGAGAAGGTTGCACAAGAGGACGGAGCAAGGAGTGCCCAGTCTCACCCCTGCGGCCATCAAAGGGCCCCTTTCATTCTTAGGGCCCTTGTAATTTGCTTTCATTAACCTCACTTTGTTCTGGAGGGGGGGTCCCTCCGGAGAGCCCCCAGGCAGCTGCTGCAGGCTCGGTCATGCCCCTTCGGCTCTCTATTTCCAGCCTTGGGAGGGGAAGCCCGGAGTGAAGGGTGCCGCTTTGCTTCCTTCCCACGCCACCCTCTCTGCAGGGATCAGGTACAGGGGAGCCTGCGCAGGGCAGAAGTGTGTGAATCTGTTAGAGGGAGCCCAGGATCTCCAGGCTGAGCAGTCACTTGCTGTGTGACCTTCGGCAAACCCCTTCCTCTCTTCGAGCCTCAGTACTTCCTTTTGCAAAATGTAGTGTGCTCCAGCTCTGTGCCTGGCTCCCCAAGTCAGCTCCAGGACCCAGAATTACAAGTCAGCAGCATTTCCTTTGCTCACCTGTGCCCTACCCAGCATTCAGAGATGCTGAACTTCCAGCATCCCCTACACTCAGACCTCCCTACTGCTGGGTGCCCCAGTCTCCCTCCCCTGTTTGTCCCTGTGTCCTTCCCCCTCCCCCAGCTTGCATTCCACTCCCCAGCCCTTCTAAGGACACACAGCCATGATGCAGCTGTGCCACTTGCTGGCTGTGGGACTTTATGGAGTCACTCAAGCACTCAGTTTCCCTGTGTTTAAAATGAAAATAACACCATTATCTGCTGATTGGCAGGTAATAAACGCTTAATGAGATGATACATGCAGAGTGCTTAGCACCATGCCAGGTACATGGTGAACTCTCAGTAATGGTGAGCCATTCCTGTGGTTATTGCTATGGTCGCTTTTTTTTTTTTTGAGATAGAGTTTCACTCTGTTGCCCAGGTTAGAGTGCCATGGTATTGGTCTATCTCACAGCAACCTCAAACTCCTAGATTCAATCGATCCTCTTGACTCAGCTTCCTGAGTAGGAGGAACTACAGGTGCCCACTGCAACATCTGGCTAATTTTTCTATTTTTAGTAGAGATGGGGTCTTGTTCTTGCTCAGGCTGGTGTTGGACTCCTGTGCTCAAGGGATCCTCCTGCCTGGGCCTCTCTGAATGCTAGGATTACAGGTGTGAGCCACTGTGCCCAGCCTGTCACTTAGCTTTGTAAGCTAAGCTGAACTGACACTCTCTGTAGACAAACACCCTCTTCAGAACCGATGTCTTTGCTTGCTGTTTTAACATTTTACCATTCTCATCTCCTAGCCCAAAAACCTAATTAGAAAAAACGTCCAGGCTGTCTGCTTTCTGTTTCATTTTCTTTTTGTCAAATGTCATTTTATTCCTTTCTTTACTGATGGAGCCCCTACCACATTTCTGACACTGTAGCCATGGAAACAAAAAAGACTGAGATGTTTCCTGCACTTAGGTGGGGAGGCAGAGCAGACAAGTTAGTGTGTAATTATGATCCAGAAGTGCTTTCTAGATGGCACGACAGAGGGAGGAGAGAGCACAGATACCCTAAGCTGAGGTCTTCTGTAGACCTGGTTT
Source organism: Galagoides demidoff (assembly GCA_963574575.1). Taxonomy (NCBI): domain Eukaryota; kingdom Metazoa; phylum Chordata; class Mammalia; order Primates; family Galagidae; genus Galagoides; species Galagoides demidoff. The sequence continues at coordinate 21,825 of CAUYQV010121669.1, forward strand.
GGCCTCTGAGTTGCACGTGGGGTACATTGCACACCTGGACGAATCGATACTGCAGCATCTCGATCCCAGCAAGCTCAGATGACTCCAGGAGTGAAGGGTGGGGGGTGGAGGTGGAGGAGGACCATTCTCAGCTATGGCAGCAGCTCAAGCAGGACCTGCTAAGCAACTCTGATGAGTCACTTGGCCTCTCTTGTTGTCAGATTTAGGAGTCTGCTTGTCACCCAATTAACGGAGAAGTGGACTGCAGATCAACAATCTTACTTTCATTTACAGAAAAGTTAGTAATTTTGGAGAGCAGTGAAAATATCTCTTCACAGAGCTGTTCTGTTCTCTTGGGGTTTTTTGGTTATATTTGTATTTTTGCAGTAAAGGTAGGCATCAGCAATGTGATTGCTTATCATAGTGTATGTTAAATAGATTTTTCTTTATAGGTTATAACGTTACATAATATTTACTGTAGTTATATCTTTAATGTATTTTTATTTTAGATTAAATTTATACTTAATCATGACTTTAGTAAGTGTACTTTGTACACTGGGTCTTTAACTGGCACCATGGTCCTTGGAGTATCCAGTTGTTTAACTTTATAACAGAAGGCCTTGTATGTGAATAAACAACTGTAATTAATAGCACGTGGGCTCATCTGGCCCCACCACAGCCCTGCCAGGCTCGTCCAGCAGTGCTCTGTATGGAATGGTTATTTAGGGTAACAGTGGGTGTCATCATTTCTTACCTGTATTGTTTATGGCTCAATATTTATGGATTTTCAGTTTTTTGACATGGAAATAATGGCTAAAACTTAAAGTATTAACTTTGGGATCATAAGGTACTTTAGTTGAAGACTATTGCAGTGAGCAAAGAGCCCTGAAAGCAGCCATGTTTTGCACAGAGTAACATACACGGTAACATATTAGGAAACCTACCAAGAAGACTCCGCCCAACATGGCTATTGTGTGTAGTCAGCCAATGTCAGGTAACCAGGACCGCAGTGTGCGTACTTTAATGTCAAAGAATTTGTTTTTCTGAGTTATGCCTTGGATTTTATTATTAATAGTTTGTATTTTCTTGGGTGGTGCCTGTGGCTCAAAGGAGTAGGGTGCTAGCCCCCATATACCAGAGGTGGTGGGTTCAAACCCAGCCCCAGCCAAAAAAAAAAATAGTTTGTATTCCTTTAATTAATTACCATCTGATAAATTATATAATTACACATGCCTTTGAAATGTCGGCTCCTATGGTTATGGTTTAATAATAAGTATTTAATTATAGCTTTTTAAACATATTGTTTGATAGCTTCTCTCCATTTTTTATTGGTAGTGTTTTTGTTTGCTTATTTATTTATTTTTTTAAAAACAGAGTCTTACTATGTCGTTCTCAGTAGAGCGCTGTGGTGTCACAGCTCACAGCAATCTCAAACTCTTGGGCTTAAGCGATTCTCTTGCCTCAGCCTCCCAAGTAGCTGGGACTACAGGTGCCCACCACAGTGCCTGGCTATTTTTTGTTGTAATTGTCATTGTCGTTTAGCTGGCCTGGCTGGGTTTGAACCCGCCAGCCCTAGTGTATGTGGCTGGTGCCCTAACCGCTGAGCTATGGGTGCCAAGCTGTTGATAGTGTTTGTTGTCTGAGAAGTAGCATTTAACATTTTTGTCATTGTATAAACCATTTTGTTAATCTGAATGTGAAGACTGATGGTCCTAGTTGGCATGACAAAAACGGGTAAGGAACATGTTTAGTAGATGAACATCACCGTAACAAGTCCCAGGCAGGGGTCACTCTGTCGTATACCTGCTAGGATTGAGAATGTATTGTAGATCTTGTGTATAGGGCAGGAAAAGTGTTTAGCTTATTTAGTAGGGTAAGAAAACTGACCTTTGCTTGCCCCAGGAAGGGCTGTAGAGTCTTCCTCTCCCATAAGAGAGTTGTCCATGAGAGTGTTCACTTATCGTGAAAGATGCCTTGTGTGTCTCCACCGTGCTCTGTGCTGGCGGAACAATGAACCCGTGGGCTCAACCCTTAATAACAGCCAGTATTTATTAAGGTGTTATTAAGTTTCAGGCACTTTACTCATGTTAAGTCATTTTATTGCCACGAAGCCTTGTAAGGACAACTCTTCCTATCCACATTGTGTAGGCAAACAAGAGGCACGAAGAGGCTTCATGACCTGCCTAAAATTCCCAACAGTTTAGCTTCAACTGCTGCACCAAGGGTTCTGATGTAGTGGTCTGGGGGAACTCGGGGGGCTCTCATAACCCTAGTCCATGATCCACAAGGTCAAAATCATTTTCATGACAATTCTAAGAACTTGTTTGCCTTTTTGCTCTCATTCTCTTACCAGAGCTCAGTGGAAGCTACATGCTTGTGATAGCAAAACCAGAAGCTAGGAGAATCCAGGTGTCTATGCAAGAGGTTTGCAAAAAAGTGAAACAAAGCCACTTTTTTCATTATTTTCTAATTTTGGAAATGTTTTTATAGGGAGATTTTATGTGACGATGTGTTCATTGTTGTTTTTCAAATAAATCACTATATAAATAATTAAAATGCTCTTCTCAGTTTTAATTTCTAATAAAATAAGAGCTCAAAGGGGTTCCTGAGCCCAAAAGGTTTGAGAATGGTTGCACAAGCCTAAAGGGAAATGCTCCCTAGAGAGGCGCATTTGAGGTGTGGTCCCAGGGTGGCTTGCCAGGATCATTTTGAGGTGTGGTCCCAGGGTGGCTTGCCAGGATCATTAACATTATGAAGTCATAGATCCCTGAATGGTGCTACCTGGAGTAGTCCTCATCAGAACCAGCTCTCTTGCAAATTAATGCCCGTCATTCAGAGTGTCTGTCCTTGTGACTTACAATATGGTTCTTGAATTTTAAATCCTCTTTCTATAGCTTCTTGAGAGCGTGTCTGTCTTGATCAGCAACCCCTCCAGCTTCTAAGGACTCCCTCACAATTTGGGACGCCTCTCACTCAGTCCTCCCAAAATAAATTTTGTTTCCTGCCAAGCCTATCCTTTGTATACAATGTTTGTAAACACTTCCTTCAAATTTGGTGACAACCTATATGATCACCTTTATCTGATGTAACGACAACTAGAAATCCAATAGTGAAAGGGACAATGAGAATAACGTCCAGAATTCAGTAGGCTTTGGCAGTGTGGAGTCCAATGCCACACCAAGGAAAATCTGGAGAAAATTTTGTGAAAACTTTTTGCAAAATCTGCTTTAAGTGTCCCTTGCTGTGGAATCTGTTCTTCTGGAGGGTATTTTTTGATTTAATTAATTGTATTGAGTTTGGATGGTTCTCTTTATCTGGAATTCTGTGGGAAGATTCTTGGAGGAATTCTGGAAGGCATACATTTTAGAAGGATTTCATTCCAGAAATATTAAGTTACAATCTGACATGAGCATGATTCTGACTTTCGGTGTTTCTATGAAGGTTTCTCCAAAAGGCGAGAGAAGAACATTTTTCTGCTGCGCCGTTTCAGTTACTGCAGTTGTTGTGGGGTGTGCTGATTCTCTGTACCAAGTCAGCGTAGATATTTCTATATCATGCTTGGCAACTCAGCTCTACTTGGCTCTGCTTTGAACTTTGTAACCCATTCACAGGCTTGCCTGAGAGCTGATCTTGTTTTGGAAGCTCACAATGGCACTGTGTCAAAGAAATGAGCCTCTGATCCTACCTGAAAGGTTAGTGCAGACCATGGATTTCTGCTTCTGTATCAGAATCTTCCTGTGTGATCCTGGCTGAAGTGTTAGACAATCTAGAGCTTCGGGTCTTCTGCTGTCAAATAGAAAAAGAAATCTATCCTTCTTACCCTTAGAGCATTGTTCTGAGGATCAAATAAGATAAAACACTGTGAAAAACAGAAGGTACTTGTCTCTCTCCTGGTGTTTTCCAGCATGCTGTTCTTCCTACGTGAAACCCGTCATCCTTTTGTGTAGCTGTGTAACCCCAAATAGTCCTAAAATACCCCTTGCTGTGCTCCAGCCACACTGGCTGACCCCTGCAAGCATCTGTCTCAGGGCCTCCATATCTGCTATTCCCTTTGCGTGGAATGCCCTTCCACGGTGTCTGCATGGCTGACTCCCTGACTTCCTTCCCAGAGGTCTCTGTTCACATGCCACCTTATCCAAAGGTCCTTCTCTAGACACACTATATGAATAAGCATCCACGCCCCAGTAGCTTTATTCCCCTTACCCTGCCTCAGTGTTCTTCATGGCATGTATTACCGCCTGATGCATCATATAGCTATTATTTTACCTGTCAACTATTTGACTTTAAAATGTCAGTTCCGCAAGAGCAGAGACTTCGCTTTGTTCTGTTGTAATCCTCGTGCTTTGAATCTGGTAAACACACCTTCCTCCACCAAAAAGAGAAGAAAAAGAAAAATAGCAGAACAGCCATAACAGAGTATGGGACCAGGGGGACTGGGTGGGGGAGATTTCCGTGGATCAAATCATACAGAACAAAGAACTGGAGACCCCATGTTCCCTGCCGCCCAGCCCCACCTCCTGGCTTAGGCTCATTAGAGCAAAGCCTCAGTGTAACTATGGGCATTTGGATTGTTTACTTCTCGTTAACCACCCTCTTTGCTCACTTAATTGGTCCAAAGCCTGCAGCATGAGTAAGTAACTGTGCAGCAATTTGGCACGTGCTCAGCCAGCACCAGCAGCTGTAATTGCACGGAGAGAGCTGCACTCGCCCTAACCCGGCAGGCTCTGGTGCCAGGCTCACCCAGCGACCGAGCTCAGATGGGCGCTGCTGCTGCTGCCTGCAGCACCTTTGATGTCCTGGCAAACACACCCTATGGGGCTTGTTCAACTGTGGGAGCATCACTCTGGGCTTCTCGTGGGGTGCCCAACTGGTGTCCTAGGTGCCATGCTCTCTGAGAATCTTACACAATTGGGCAGAGTAATTCCCAGCCCTGGTTCAGGGGAATAAAATCCAAGCTGCATGTGCATGGCCTGCTTCTTGCTGCCTGGCCACCTCACCCCACACCTCTGTCTTACTTTGCTCTACTCCCACTCACCTCCTGCCCACTTTCCTGTAAAGGTCCTGCCTCAGGCCCTTGCCCTAGCCGCTTCCCCCTCACATCTTCCCAAAAATACTTCTTTCTTACCCTGCATGTATCAGCTTATATAAATAAATGAATGAAAGGATTGCGTGGCTTTGGTTGTGACCTATTTCCTCTTTGGGACTTCATTTGCCCATCTAACAAATGAGTAGATGGTTTCAAGTTCTGTGTTCCTTTCTAACACAGGCATTTCGTGTCTGGCATTGTGCTGGCCATTTAATGAGGCCACAGAGATTTTTAGAGACCCAACTGGGCACTGAGTTCTGGGTGCTTGGTAAATAGTGGTAAAGAAATAAGACAGAAAGACATTGACAGGCAGTAAACATACACACAGTAAACTGGACAATATTCTGTTACTGATGAGTGCTATAAACACGATAGTAAAGGAATGTCATGGGGAATGAGTGAGGGTGGCAAGGAGGGCTTCTACTGAGCTGAGACCCGGATGATGAGAAGCTGGACACCAGCATTCGCAGAAGCAGCAGCAATAGCGAAGGCCCAGACATCAACTTCAGGAGTGAGGGCAGCATGGGGCAAGCACGTCCTGTGGGCAGGGGACAAATGAAGAGGGGCTCATCCAGGGTCCATGGTCCATGGTAGAGAGTGTGAGTTTCTCATTCAGGGCCACAGGAAGTCCATGGCAGGTTTTAGGATGATGTCTTTCCTCCTAGGGCAAATCATTCTGGCTGTTTCTGGGAGCTGAGTCTACAGGGAGAATAGTCATCCCGGGCAGAAAAGGTGGTGACGGGGTGTAGGGTGAGGGGCTGGAAGAAGTGGTCAAATCTGGGCTCATGTTGTGGTGGTAGAGCCTCAAGCACTCACTACGGGGTTAGAAGTGATTGTGACAGGAGGAGAGGTATGTGGGATGCAGTTAGAACATGTCTGGTGAATTGTAAACAATTCAACAGGGATCCTGTGGGGTGTTGGTTTGCCAAAAAGCTCAACTTTGGGGTTTAGGCACATTTGAAATGATAATAGGACCATCTCCGTAATTCTCACCTGTCATCATCCTTGAGGGCAGGAACCACATGGGTTTTATTTGTCAGGCACAGAGTGATATTCATAATTGTCACTGAATTGTCCCTGGAGCTGCATTACCCCCAGGGACCTCACAGGAAGGATGGGCAGCTGTGCCAACAGGGCATTCCTGGGTTTACAAACCATAGGCTGTCTGACAGTCTATGGGTGCCACAAGCCCCGCAGGTGAGGGAGCAGGAAACCACATCACCTGCCGCTGTTCCAGGTCACCAGCGCCCTCTCACTGGGCCTCTGCCCCCCACTGGCAGCAGAAGCCAGTGGCTCCCAATTTTGATGCAGTCTCGCTGCTTTCTCAGATCAAAAATATGGACACTGTTTAGGACTTGCCAGTAGACTGATTTCTTCTCCTCCTTGCTTCTTTCCCCGTGGTCGCGCATAGAGGTCTTCGGGATACCTGGAGTCTGTTTTACTTTAAGAGTGAAAGAGCAGGTGTACGCAGAAAATGTTAGGGGCAGGGGGACCTTACTGCAAAGGTGGGTGTTTGTTCAGACTTCTTTCTGCTGAAGGGCACCCTGTTTTGTCTATGACCAGGGCTGGTGCAGAAAAAAGACATTCCTGATTGAGAAGGTCCCCTCAGAATTTCCCCAGAGGGGAAGGTGGCTTCCAGAGAGCTTCTCAGGGAAGGGACTCCAACCCTTGCATTCTTGGCCCAGCCTGACTGACTCTGCGGCTTTGCTGTGTTCCAGGGCTAATAAGAAAGCACAGCCCCAGGGCACTGGGGCTTTATATTAAATTTTTAATAGCCATGGTGGGTTTGATCCCACACTCTTGAGAGAATTAGTCACTACAGGTTCAAGTGAGGAATTTATGGACAGGCCTCAACAATCTGCTTCTAATTCGAGGATGGAAAATTTGATTTAAGAATTCCAAAAGGCAATATAGTGCAAACAGAGGAAGGGGCACTAGACAGGGACGCTTTGGTTCCTGCCATGCAACACATTTTGTTCATCTATGTGTCTGGCACTGTGCTAGTCTGGGCTCCTTCCTAAGAGCACAAAGCTGTGTGATCTTGGGCAAGTTCCTTCCCATCTATCAGCCTCAGCTACCTGGCTGGCAAAAGGATTATATGCAACTTCCTGCTGGGCCTATGAAGGAAAAATGGCATCTCCAGCTGTGGCTGCTCCCAGGAAAGCCTCCCTTATGGGAAGCCGGCTTTGGTGGCAAAGCAGCTCCTAGAAGACCATGTGTAACCCTGAAACCTGGCTTATCTTCCAGCTTCTGGGGCGGGAGGGAAGGGGTTAACCTCACTGAGCAAGGAAAAAATAGACTCGCCCAATCCCTCCCTCTTCAGGTCCTCTCCCCCTTTTGTTCTCAGAGATTTGCTCTGGCTGCTGGGGTTAGGTAAGCCTCCATGCTGGGCTGGGAGCCATGCCACTCCTCAGCATGGAGGGAACAGAACTGTAGCAACTTGCCCCAGCTCTTCCCCCAGGCAAGAAATCTGAAGCTACCGCAAGGGGTGGAGAAACCTTGGAACCTGAGACAATGGCCAAGCTGGAGCAAGAAGTGTCTTTAGAGATCACTGAGTCCTTTTACAGATGGGGACACTGAGGTCCAGCAAAGAAGCATTCTCTAGGGTTAGCCAGCAAGTTAGGGATGAACTCAATTACTCAATTTCCCAACTTCTGGGCTTCCTGTCCACACAGGACATGAAGCTCTACTAAAATAATGGAGGTAGAGGTGCTTTATAAGAGACAATGTGGAACCAGTGGTCTCTTGTTGGTCCCTCAGGCTAGTTTGTCCCATGGCTCCATGGCGCCTGGACAATCCCTGGGTTGACCAGTTGTCAGTCAGTTCAGGCTGGGTGTAGGGGAGCTCTGGAAGCCCCAAGGCATGGGGGCTCATTCCAGCCCTGCATGAGCTGAATGACTCTGAGCACATCATTTCACCTATGAGACAGTTTTGCCCACTGCAAAATGGGACCAGAATCCCTAATTTTCCTAATTTCTGGGTGTCCATGTAGAATAATGCATTTTGGAAACTACAAAGTTCTCTGCCTGCTCTGATCCATTCCCCTTTCCTCTGATTCTGCCCTGACTTTTGGGAGACATCCAGTCCTCTGTACTCTTTGAGCTTAACCAGTGGTTTGGGGACAGCTGACCCAACCTATGCTCCAGAGCTGGGCATGAGACTTGGCTCTACACCAAATTCAGAGCACTGAATTCCCTATGGTCACCGTGATTGTCTCAGAAATGAGCTCGTCACCCAATCCCAGATAATCAGTGATCACTCTGGGACTTCTGCTTGTAGTGACAGAGAGAGATGACTCACTCTTTTTTCTACTGGACAAGATCCTGGGAGAATGTGAGCTTAGAGCTCCCAGGGACCATCAGGAAGTGAGGAAAACATACCCTGATAATTAAGCAAATGCAAAGGAAAACAGCCAAAAGGTGGAGAAGGGCAGGTTCCTTCCAGTGTTGTTTGCACATTTGGTCTCATACTTTCACATACAGATGAACTATTGCTGAACTTTTCAGGGCTATGAATGAATGTCTTTCTTTTATTATTTCCTTTTTTGCTATCCATTCCTTTATCTGTTTATTTATTTTTGCTTAAGCCAATTTGATTTGGGTTCCTACTTGCAATTAAAATTTTCTAATTAAGACCAAAAGGAAAGAAAGAAAGTTGCAGAGTAAACAATGTTAGCTACTAACCCAATATTTGTTTTTTATTTCACTGACAGAACCCTGGGTGGGGAATGAGCGCAGGGAGAGACAGTGTCTTAAGTCCCAGGAAAGATGTGATGGTGGTCTAAGCTAATCATGACACCTTTGTTTCTCATTTTTTGTGATTCCTTGCAGCTGGTGGTGAACATGTAACCCAGTTCTAGACTGTGAAACATAGGGACAATCAGCAGAGAAAGGAAACCTAAGAGGCTTCTGGGAAGGTAGCTATAGCCAGTATTACTCTCTTTCTCTCTTCCTGCCTTGGAAGTGAATATGATATCTGGAGCTGCAGCAGCTATATTGTGACTATGCGGCAGAAGCCAAATGAATTGCAGTGACACCAGTTTTGATATAATTGAGTCACTGAAAAAATGCTATCAGCTATCTGCCTGTGTGCTTCTCATAGCACAATAAAAATCTAAGTCACTGTTAGTTGAATTTTCTATTATTTGCACCCAAAGTATTTCTTGGAAATAAGTCATTTCATTCACATAAAATGAAGCCCAATGAATTGCAGTGACACCAGTTTTGATATAATTGAGCCACTGAAAAAAAATGCTATCGGCTATCTGTGTGTTTTCCTAGTGCAATAAAAATTTAAGGCGCTGTTAGTTGAATTTTCTATTATCTGCAACCAACGTGTTCTTTGGAAATGAGTCATTTCACTAACATAGAACTCATGTACCTATCTAGCAATGCCACTGATCCAACACCCAGATAAGAATAATAGCTAAGAAGAAAACAAATACAATTTATTGAGTGGCTACTGCTGGCCAGCTATTAAGTGTTTTAGTTGCATATAATCTTATATTTAGCTGCAGTAGTTTTATGAAAATATACTAATATTAGTCTTATGTTACAGATCTTAAAACAAAGTTACAGAAAGATCTTGTTCAGTGTCACACAGCTAAAAAAATGTTAGAGACAAAAAGGCTTCTGAGTAGCCACAAAGGTTTCTATCATATATATTACTCCAGGTTGATATATCTACTTTATGCCTTATGCAGACACGTAGTTATCTAACAGATTCCCTGTTATAAAGAAGGGAGAGAGAAGAGCCCCTGGAATAAGTGACAGTTGACACTGTCAGTAAGAGAAGATAAAACACAGAAAAGAAAAGCCTGCTTTTACAGTGAGGGAAACATAGCCTGTACCCTATCTTCATAGCCCTTGAGGACACCTCTGTATTAAATCTCAATTCAATCATTAATGTTTTTATAATGGTTCTGAGTCATCCAGTAAAGATGAAATCATGCTTCGCTTCTTGTTTGAAAAGACAGGGAAGCACCTAGTAGAGCTAGAGAAGGTTCCCACAGAAATGGTTAAAGGAAAAGAAAAGTTTAGTATGTTAATCGGCACCACCTCTCCCGACTCCGCCCCAACCCAGCTCACAGAGTGCTTCCCTGCCCAGAAGCCCAGAAAGCCTGAGTGTGAGAGGACTGCATTTTTCATCACCTTTTTCCTAAGATGTTCCCTTCCCAAGCCTGGAAATGTCAACCAACCTGTTTTTAGCAAAGGTGAACTTAATTATAACGCCTGGGGGTTACCGACAGGCACTCAGGCAATAATGTGACAACCCAGTGGACAGGACCTGGTGGGGACTTCTACTTGCTGTCTGAGCTGGGAACAGAAAAGTCATACAAGAAGGGGGACAAGGACCTAAGAGTGTCAGTTAAATTGATCCAATGTCTAGATGGGTTGGGGCCACTGAAGACCCCAAGGTAAAAACCACACCATGCTGAGACTGGGTGTCCCTTTACTGTCTGTAAGTCCAAACTGCTCTTTTAACCAGTAGAGAAACCAAGGCCCAGAGAAGGAAGGGCCTCATTCAAAATCACATAGCAAGGTTACCGCTGAGCTCAGAGCTTTCTCTCCTTGACGTCTGACCAGGGCAGAGAGACACCAAGCAAAAGCCTCCGAGGGCTGGAAAGCTCAGTTCAGACTTGTGTCCTGGAGCCAGCAGTGGATCGACTTGGCTGAAGGTCTTTTCCCACCCTGGGCCCCTCCTGGGGACTCCTAGAGCTTCCCAGGGAACTGCTTTCAAGTGGGGACCTTTCTGAAATATTCATTCCCCTAATATGTCTTGAATGTCTGTTAGGTTCTCACAATAGTGAGACAATCAAGAGTACAGCCTGTCCTCACCAGCCTGACAGTGCTTCAGACAGTGGGATTGGTTGGCAGGGGCCAAGCCCTGGGCTCGTTGTGTTTAAACACACCATGAGCTGCGAGGAAAGGGTGTGCAGACAGACCCACAGCAGGGCAACTGCACACACGCGGTGATGCAGATACTGTGCACATGTAGACAGATGTGTCCACATCTGACACACACAGAGAGCACACACAGACACAGGCATATATGTACACACGTGTGCGTGCGCACATACCCAGAACCGTCCTACATTCTCTCCCACAGGCAAACTGCAGGCTTAGCAACATTAACGATGGTATCTACACATTCTCCTGGAAATGCAGGTTTCCTGAAACATCAGGAGAGGAGCCTGAGTCCCTCTCCCGCATCCCCTGCCTCTAACAGCCTGCGAGGAGAGGCCGGGCCCAGGGTAGAGCCACTCCTGCCTGATTCATTCCCTCTCTGGGGCCACAGAGCTTCCTATTCCCGCTTTGAGCAGCCTCCCAGGCTTGACGCCTTGAGTTCTGCCCCTGACTCATCCTGCCTCAGCACAGCACAGAGGCCTGTGGTTTGCACAAGTTGGGGCACAGCCTGAGGTTGGGATGGGGTGATTTGGGGGGTAGGAGGGAGAGGTCATTAATAGGTAGTCAGGTAAAGGCCTGGGTGGAGGGATGGGTGTGCGTTGGGTGTCTGCTCAGGAGCACAAGGAATATGAACCCAGCAGCCTGCTGCAAAGCCAGCTTAGAGATGCAGAAGGGGCCCTGCAGAAACCCAGGGCTATCTGCAGTTAGGATTCCTCTCACTCTGGAGCAGCTTGGCTCTGCCCTGTCCCTCCTCCAGCTATACTGTCCCTAGGGAGTGAGGAGTCTGGAGCCAGGGGGATGGATACCCCGATCCTGAGACCTTCATTTTCAGATCACATTCTGGCACATGAGATCACAGTTTCCAGCTCAATGGCCCACAGCTACTTCCCAGGCCTCGGCCAGGGGTTTTTCCTCCAAAGGCAGGCTGTGTACTCCTGAGGGTGGCCAAGCTATTGACGTTCACTGAGAAGGAATTAGGGTAGTGTGGATGGGCATAGGGGATGAGATGTGTAAACACCTGTATATAACCATATTCCTTGTGGGAAGAGAAGGGGTCAAAAAAGGAGGCAGGTGAACTGGAGCCATGGGGGTCCCCCATTTTAACTTTTGCTTTATGCCCTGAAATGTTAGGGGTAGACCTGCCTGAAATCAGTCAGTCCTGGTGCAGAGAGATGGAGGTTCCCCCAAAGGCATATGCTGGGCTCAATTATTATTATAATGACAGAAGCATGAGGCTACCTGCAGGAGAAACTGGGCTCCCACCAAATCTGCCAGAGACCTAATGGATAGCCATGTAGGCTTAGGGGTCAGCTACTTGGGTTTCAAAACTCAGGGAATTTCTAGCTGAGTAACTTTAGGCAAGCCTCAGTTTTTTTCCTTTCACCTGATACATGAGACCAATAATCATCTCTTCTTTGTGTTGAATAGTAAAGTGTTTAGCACATTGGCCAGTACCTAGAAAATAAGTAATTAGCATGATTTTATGTGACACTGATCACTTTCTCTGAGTCTTTTTTTTTTTTTGAGACAGAGTCTCATTTGCTCTTGGTAGAGTGCCGTGGCCTCACAGCTCACAGCAACCTCAAACTCTTGGGCTCAAGTGATTCCTTCCCTCAAACTCCCGAGTAGCTGGGACTACAGACACCTGCCACAACACTGTCTGTTTTTTGCTGTCATTGCTGTTTGGCAGGCCTGGGCTGGATTTGAACCGGCCAGCTCCGGTGTATGTGGCTGGCACCCTAGCCACTGAGCTACAGGCGCCAAGCCAACTTTCTCTGAGTCTCAATCCCCCTTCAGAAAGGGGGGGATTTTAAAAACTTTTTGATTTTTTAATTTTTTTCAGTCATTTTTAATTTTTTCAGACACTTTTCACTCAGGACTAGGTCTGGGGAGAAGCATTTTGGTGCCGAGAAACCCCACTGGCAAGGCATAGCAAACACACTCTTTGGCTTCTTAGAAGGTTTAGACCTGGAAATATTTATCAAAGTGATTGCAAAGGAAACTAGTTCTCAGAGAACCTTTCTCCCTCCTGCCCCAGGTCCTTTGCACATGGGGGTCCATTTCTCACCTGTGAGCTGCCACTTATGTTTCGGATCTTAAATCAAACCTCACTTCCTCAGGAAAGCACAGATCCTCTATTATAGGTTCTCCTTGTGCCTTGTATTTATTCCCATCTATATTTATACATTGAAGGGAGGTGATCAGTTGATGCCATTTCCTCTAAGGGGCCTTCTTTTCAACTCCATCAAAGTTTAGAGCCCTTCTGATGTCCTACTGAAGAACCCTGCACCTTGTATGTCACATCGTTAAAAATCTTGTCAACTCCAACTCAACTTTGAGGGGTTGTTGAGGTGTCACCTCATTCTGGAAGTATGAGATCAAGATCTGTCCCTTCACTGCGTATTCCCAGAGAGCTCCATACTTGCCTGGGATACAATGCACTTGTCAGCCGGGTCCTGACTTCATAGTGGTCTCCTTTCACTGGACTAGGAACCTCCTTGAGCAGGAACTCACTTGCATCTGCAGTTGTATCCCTACCATGTGCAACAGTGCCTGGCACGTTGAAACACACACACACATATGTGCACACACAGAAAGAGAGGGCTTTTATTAACCTGTTTTTACCCTCAAGACCTGTGATGGTGCCTGGCGAGAGGTAAAATTCTCAAGTAGCATCAGCCCAGCTGATTCTCAGTTGAGCCCAGCAAATAATGAATAAGTGACTAAAGGAAGGAATAGAGGATTACCAAGGATGAAGCTCTGGGAGGCCAGGTGTCATGTCTTAAATGATGTTTTCCATCTCCTTATGAAAAATGAGATCAAGTGAGGCCCTAAGAGAAATGTCCTAGTTATAGGAGCTAATCTCCTGACTTCCATTTGGGCAGACAGAGGCAGGGCCTGTGCGTCCTCACTTTTCGGCTATTTACAGCCTGCCCCACTCTCTCATCTGGCCCTAACCTTCCCTCCGAGTCTCAGTTTCTACAACTCCCATGGTTCCCTGCAGCTACCCCTTTTCCTCTCTTGTTCAGTAGACACCTCGTGGAATGAGAGCGAGAGGAGACAGAATAGGAGGCTGCATCACTGAGACAGTGACATTTGAGCCTCGCCTTAAAGAGCAGGTGCTACTTGGCCAGGCTGAGACTGGGGAGTGGGATACAAAGCCAGGGAGGAAAGGCATTTAGGGCAGAGAGAAGTGTCAACAAAAGCTCAAAGGGGAACCAGCTGAATGTTAGGGTCCAGCATTATTTGGGTAGCAAAAGGATTGGTGGGGGCCGGAAGAGAATCTTGACCTTGCATCAGTTTAGAGAAAGGACATGGTGGTATCCTCAGCAATGAAAGAATAGAGATGTGGCCTTTCTGGCTACAGAGACCCACTGTGCAACCTTCTGTGGGACCTCACCCTTCCTGGGCCTCCTAATCTAGAAAATAAATGTTTTGGATAAGGTGATCCTTCAAACCCTTTCCAGCTCTGAAGTCCTGTGACTGAAACCCAAGTTTCCCTTTGGCTTCTTGCTCTGGCCTTGGGCGGCCCCAGGACTTGTGACCAGATATGAGGTCAGCCTTACAGATTTCAAGACAAACGAGGTCTCTGTGCTGCCGGTGCCTGTTTCCTGTGCCCGGGGCTTTGCCCTTGTGCTTGGTGTGTCCGGCTGTCATAGTGTCTGTGGTGTCACCTGCCCCTACCAGCCTTTCATCCTCTGGACTCCTGGAGCATCCCGGAGCTTGGCCAGGGGGAAGCTGGCACAGCAGGTCAGGGAGGGAGGTGAGTGAGGGGGGCCGTGGGGGCCTGGCAGGGCACTGCAGACACCCTGATGGCACTTGGCTCCACAGTCCAGCTCCAGCCTTCCTCTCCTATACCCACATATGTTTCTTGCAGCCAATAGATTTTGGAATGAGTCAGACCTGGCTTTGCATTTCCTCCTTACCACTTACTAGCTGTAGGCATTGGCCTAGTTGTTTTACTTCTCTGAATCTCAGCTTCTCTATCTATAAAACTGAGATGACAACAGCAATTCATTTGTTCATTACCTCAATTTGCTCATCAATTTATCCATATGTGAATTCATAAGTAGATTTTTATGAAATACCTACTATGGGCACACACAGTGTAAGGGATTCAATGATTAAAAAGCTGACATCACAGCCCTTACGATACAGTGTGGCAGAGGCATTTAGCTACTGACCACCACAGCCATTGACCATTTGTAATCTGGCTACTATGCCTAAGCAACTGAATTTTAAATTTTACTTAATTTTAAGTACTCTAAGTTTAAATTAAAAAACTGATGCTTGGTTCACTTTTAGGTATGCTTATGGTAAATTGGGAACGTGAAGCTACTTTTTTCAACTGTAAATTTTATGAAATTTAAAGATAGATCAAATATTGCTGGTGAAAAGTTAGCATTTGACTCCAGTTGGGCTAGGAATGTAAAAGAAAACGCACTAAAGGTTAAAGACATAGTAAGAAAAAAGTGAAAAATATCTTATTAATAAATAATTAAATATTGATTACACATTACAATGGTAATATTGTGGATATATTGAGTTAAATAACAAATATATTAACAAAATGAATGTCACCCGTTTTCCTTTTTTGATGTGACTCTTGAGAATTTAAAATCACGTATGTGATTCACATGGTATTTCCATTGGACAGGCCTGTGTTTGGCAGTTAAGCAAGCCGTTAGAACGTATGTTCAGGAGATTGTGCAGAACATTAAATGAGATACTGCAGGTAAAGCACTGAGTTCAGGGTAAGTGCTCTGTCAATATTAGCTAGAGCTAAGTTCTAGGCATGGGGCTTTAACTCACATTACTCCTGTCCCTGCCCTGTCTTGGGGCTGAGCTCTCGCTCCTGTTGCTGAGAGTGACTTCTTCTTCCTTCCCCCTGCCTTGTCTTACCCTACAAGCCTTTGGACCTTGTACTGCGTGACACCATCTCTGCCTTCCACTTTCTTCCTCTACAGCAGGGCATCTCTCTGCTCCACCTCAAAATCTGGCCCCTTCTCTAAGTCCACCTTCCAATTTCGCAGATTGTCAAGCTTTCCCCATCGGTGATTCTGGGGGGCCTAACACAGGACTTTTAACTTTAATATTTTTGACAAGCCAGGTCATTTAAAAAAAAATCTCATTACTATCTCCTATCATTTTATTTTAGAAGGAAGCACTTTAAATTAAAGTAGGACTTTGGTTTGGGGGGGCAGAATTTGACAAACTAGTTTTTCAGTTCATGTGGAAATACCAGGGACTCGGAAAAGCCAAAACCCTGTTGAAAAAGAAGAGTAACATTAGGGGATACACACTTCCATTTCAAAACTTACCACAAAGCTATAGCAATCTAGACAGGGGGATACGGATATGGAGATAGGCATATAGGTGAAAAGAATAAAAGTGAGGGCTCAGAAATAAACCCTGACATTTATAGTCAATTAATTTTGCTAAGGGTGTTGGGATAGTTCAATGAGGAAAAGAATAATCTTTTCAATAAATAGTGCACGGACAATTGAATATGCAAATGCAGAGGAATGATGGACTTCTACATTATACCATCCCCCAAAATTTGTTCAAAATTGGTCATAGAGCTAAATTAAAGCATCGATAACTCTTAAAAGAAAATATAGGGGTAAATCTTTGCAACTTTGGGTGATGATTTCTTAGCTATGACACCTAAAGTATTAGCAATAAAAATGGGAAACCAGGGCAGCGCCTGAGACTCAAGGAGTAGGGCACTGGCCCCATATACTGGAAGTGGAGGGTTCAAACTCAGCCCTGGCCAAAAAAAAAAAAAAAACCTCAAAAAAAAAAAAAGGCAAATCGAATTGTCATCATCAAAATTAAAAGCTTTGTGTTTTTTTTTAAATATATACCTCATCTCGTTAACTTTATTATTGTGTCAAAACGTTTATACTCTATACTAATAGATCCAACATGTACCCTTGCATTATGCACCATAGGTGTGTTCTCATCATTCACCCTCCCTCAATCTGATAGTTTTTGTGTTTTTTTGTAGAGACAGAGTCTCACTTTATCATCCTCGGTAGAGTACCATGATGTCGCACAGCTCACAGCAACCTCCAACTCCTGGGCTTAGGTGATTCTCTTGCCTCAGCCTCTCTAGTAGCTGGGACTACAGGTGCCTGCCACAACGCCTGGCTATTTTTTTGTTGCAGTTTGGCTGCACCCACCACCCTTGATATATGGGGCCAGCACCCTACGGACTGAGCCACAGGCGCCACCCAGCTTTTGTGTTTTATTATTTTTTTTTAGCTTAACCTTTAACCTCCAAGGAACTGGATTTTTTTTTTAAATTTTATTGAATGGTAACTATGTACATTAATGCACTTCTGGGATACAGTGTGGGGTTTTCGCATGCAAACCGAAATACTTCCATCAAACTGATCAACACAGCCTTCATGTCATTTTCTCAGTTATAGTTTTAAAACATTCTGACTCTACTCTTAGAGAGTTTCACTTGTACCCCTGCAAGAAATACCTCAAAAATGGTCCCTCCAATCCCCCTCCCTCCCCACTCCCTTCTCCTTCCCCCCTCCCCACATTCTTAGGCTATCTGGTTACAGCTTTCATATAAAAGATATAAATTAGTTTCATAATAGGGGTGTAATTGTAACTTTCAAAACAAGAAAACTACTATAAGAACACCTGTAAGAAACGATTCATGACATTGATCTTGGGCATGGCTTTTTAAATATGACCTCGAAGACACAAGCAACAAACGGAAAATTAGACAAATGAGATAACAACAAACCAAAAAGCTTCTACACTGCAGAGAAAACGATCAGCTGAGTGAAGAGATAACTTAAAGAATGGAAGAAAATATTTATAAAGGTCACATCTCATAAGGATTAATATCCAATGTATAGAAGGAACTCAAACAGCTCAATGGCAAGAAAACAATCCAATTTTTAAAATGTACAAAAGACTAAAGAGTCATTTATCAACCTAAAAGGCCAAGAGGTATAGGAAAAACTGCACAACATCATTAATCATCACAGAATTGCAAATTAAAACCACAAAGAAATATCAGCTCCCTCCTATCAGAATGGATACTGCTAAAAAGGTGAAAGATAACAAGTATCGGTCAGGATGTGGAAAAAAGGAATCCCTGCACACAGTTGGTGGGGATGTAACTCAGCACAGCCATCATGGAAAACAACATGGAAATTCATGAAAAAAAATTAAAACTAGAACTGGCATAAGATCCAAAAATCAACTTTTGGGTATAGCATATAGTTGAAGGAAATGAAATCAGTCTGCTGAAGATTACCTGTACTCCTATAAGTATTGCAACACTATTCACAACAGCCAAGATACAGAAACAATGGAATTGCTCATCAGTGGATGAGTAGACCAAGAAAATGTAATGAGGATATACAACAAAATACTACTCCATAATATACTCCAAATACTAGCCATAAAAAGGAGGAAAATTATGACAACAGGGATGAAACCTGAGGATGTTGGATAAGTGGAATAAGTCAGGCACAGAAAGATCAACACCACATGATTTCAATGTCTATGTGGAATCCCAAAAAGCATTTATCACAGAAGTAGAGCATAGAATGAAGGTTACCAGAGGCGGGGGTGTTTAGGGAGGAGGAGCCCCAGGAGATTTGGTCCAAAGATACATGACTACAGTTAGACAGGAGGAAGACATGTGAGAGGGCTGCCGCACTGCAGGGTGGCTATAGCTAATGATGATAATTGTATATATTGTATTCTTGAAAAATGCTAAGAGAATGACTATTAAGTCATCTCACCACAGCAATGGTAACTATGTGAGGTGATGCATTTGTTAATTAGCTCAACTTCACCAGTCCACAATGTTTATAGACTTCAAAACATTATCTTGTACATGGTAAATACATATAATATTATGTTTCAATCTTAAAAATAAATAATAAGACAATCCTTCACTGAACTTGAGCCTTTGCTGAATTCAGAACATCATACAAGATGGAGTAGGCAGTAGATGTGTCCTTGTAATTATTACACAGATGTTACCAATGGGTAGCCTGGGTGGAGGATAGACAGGTTTCCCTGGGATTGTTTGCTACACCTGCATGTAAATCTACGCTTGCTTCAAAATGCAAAAAATAAAATAAAATAAATACACACAGCTGCCTGATGGTAATGGACAGTATTACACATTCAAAAAATAGAAGGAAGTAAGGAACACCAATGAAGCGATGTCTTTCAGAAACTAAGTGAACAGCGGTAGCAACATACTAAAGCTGTACAAGACAGGAAAGCAGCAACAGAAGAAAATGAGGATCTTTGAGTTACCCCAACCATGGAGAGAAGTTGCCTGCCTGGGTTTCAGGATATAGAATATGACCCAATGTTTGAATGATCCAGGGAAAGCCTCCATCAGTCTAGAGGTCACCAAGGTCACACACACATGGAGCTATCTCCTTCCTCTTTGCTCAAACTCAAGCCACAGAACAGGCCCTTTTCCTCTTGTTTCAGGCCAGGTGCCCAGAAAGCTGGTAGGTTTTCCTCCCATGCTCACTGGAAAAAAGGCATACCCAGGAGGATGACTCACCAACCCCATCTCAGGTAGGGGAGGGGGAGTGAGAAATGGAACTACATATGAAGAGGGTCCCACGAGAGCCCCCTACAGAGGGAGAGGAAGAAATGTAGTCTAGGAGATGCCATCCAGGTGTGAATCAGGAGGAAAGGGAGGTGGGAGAGAAACTAGTACATCTGGACAAGAAAATTGTGTTTCCAACAACCTTAAGCCTTTAAATGGACAAACAAAATTGTGTAATCTGATATTATATGACTGTTCGGTAAACACAAACAAAGAAAGTGTGTTGCCAACAGGAAAATGGGTCAGTATATAAGAGGCTGGAGCCAAAGGAGACTTTAAACTCCAGAACCTCATTCTCCTGGAAACCCACCCAGAACTCTACTCTCTGACACCATGGTCAACTCCTGTTGTGGCTCTGTCTGCTCTGACCAGGGCTGTGGCCAAGGGACCTGCTGCCAACCCAGCTACTGCCAGACCACCTGCTGCAGGACCACCTGCTGCCACCCCAGGTGCTGTGTGTCCAGCTGCTGCAGGCCCCAGTGCTGCCAATCTGTGTGCTGCCAGCCCAGCTGCTGCTGCCCTAGTTGCTGTGTGTCCAGCTGCTGCAGGCCCCAGTGCTGCCAGTCCCTGTTCTGTAAGACTACCTGCTGCCGCCCCAGTTGCTGTGTGTCCAGCTGCTGCAGGCCCAAGTACTGCCAGTCCCTGTGCTGTAAGCCCACCTGTGGCCGCCCCAGCTGCTGCCAAACCACCTGCTGCAAGACCACCTGCTGCCATCCCAGCTGCTGCTAGGGACCTGCTATAGAACAATCTATTGTTGCCCTACCTGCTGAAGCACCTCTTGCTGCTGAGTGTCCTGCTCCAGATCCATGAACCTTTGTGACCCTTCCTTTAGTCCAGTCAGAGAGGATCTATTCACTGAAGGCATGGACTTCCTGGGGCTATGGACTTAACAAACAGGATGGATTTGCAAAACCCTGGTTTCTATAGTAGTATTTTCTCTGTTCTGTAGGTATATTTCATTATTATAGCAAATCAGTATTTATAGCCAGATTCTACATCAAATTGCTTTAGTATTCCTAGTTCTGATTCAAAATACAGGAGTCTTCAAATGTTCTCTTCATAGATATTTTTATAACATTTTCAGTAGAATCCATTGTCATGTGGAATTATTTCTCAATGTTGCCCAATAAAAGTTCTTAGCATCCAAATGCACCCAAATTGGTCATTTCTCATTATTAACGAAATGTTCCTTTCTCTTTTCTGCATAACACCAGAGCTCATGTTTTCAGGAGAACACACAATGGAAACATTAAATTGGTATTCTCCAGTGACATTGTTATCAAAACCTGAATTCACCCCCCAACTTCCAAGAAGGACAAGTGGCATTCAGCCACCCAAGATTGAGCAATAACAGGCCTGTGATGCCCTTAGATGTCCGGGGCTTCACTGACTGGCTCAGCGTGCAGGCATAAGTAACCCGTTGAACCCCATTCATGATGGGGATCGGGGATTGCAATTATTCCCCATGAACGAGGAATTCCCAGTAAGTGTGGGTCATAAGCTTGAGTTGATTAAGTCCCTGCCCTTTGTAGACACCATCCGTCACTACTACCAATTGGATGGTTTAGTGAGGCCCATGGATTGGCCCCACTGGGGTTGGCCCTGGTGGAACGCTGAGAAGATGATCAAACTTGACTATCTAGAGGAAGTAAAAGTCATGACAAGGTTTCCATAGATGAATCTGAAGAAGGAAAAAAAAAACAAAACTGAATTCAGTGTCACAGCAGAAATAGGAAAATGTCTAAAGAGAGCCATCTTTGATCCAAACACATGTGACGTGAGAGCTAGTTTTCAATGGCCATCACAAAGAAAGCACTCAATAAACTGCATTCTAGGAACAGCTTTAAATGGACACAGTAGAGGAAGTTCAGGATAAAGGGCACCTTGTGGACTTGCACCAAGAGAGAAGTGGAGCTGGTTTCTGACTGTGCTGGATATATACTATGATCTTGGTCAATTACATAAACTCTCAACCAAACATTGCTTTTCTATAAATTAAGAATGACAATACCAGTCTGTTAAGGTTGTCTTTAAAATGCAAAGAGATAACAGTGCCTGGTAGACTAATAAAAGCATGCTTCCCTTTTACCTTCAAATAGCCTCATTTGTGTATTTTTAAAAACTATAGGTTCCCAGGAAGTTGAAGGAAAAAGTACAGCAAAGTCCCGTGTACCCTTTACCCAGTTTTCCCCAGTGGTCACATCTTATAGGACTATAGCGGGACAGGTCAGACCTCAGGAATTGATATTTTTAGAATTCACAGAACTTGCTCAGATTTTACCAGCTTACATGCACATGTGTGTGTCTTATTTTGGAATAACTTAGAAGGAATAGAAGAATTGCTAGAAACATACAACCTAGTGCAGCTGAATCACGAAAAATAGAACATTTGAATACACCAAGAATGAGTTGGAAGAATGAAGCAAAATAAATAACCTTCAAACAAAGGAAAGCCCAATAGAAGATGGTGTCACCGGTGAATTCCACCAAAGATTTAAAGGAAAATTACTGCCAATCTTTATCAAACCCTTCCAAAAACATTGAGAATGAGGGAACATTTCCAAACTTCATTTATGGTACCAGTACTACTCTTTACTGAAGCCAAATAAAGACACTACGGGTCTTTATATATAAGATCATATTGTCTGCAACAATAGAAAAGAAAGTTACAGGACTATGAAGACAATTAGTGCTCCTTTGAAGACAGATGAGAAATCCCTCAAGGAAATGCTGGCAAACATCATTTCAACAGCACACTACAAAGATCATTCACCTTGATCAAGTGGGATTCATTCCAGGGATGAAAATGTGGTTCAACATACATAAGTCAATAAACAGAATACCTCGCATTTAACAGAATGAAGTACAAACAGCCTATGATCAGTTCAGTAGATGCAGAAAAAACATCGGGCAAACTTCAACATCTCTTCATGATAAAAACTTGTAGCAAATCAACATAATAAGGGCCACATATGACCAACTCACAGCTAACAGGGGACTGAATGGGGAAAAGCTAAAAGCTTTTCTTTTAATAGCTGGACCACGAAAAGGATGTCCACTGTCACCACCTTCACTGAACATTGTACTGGGGATCCTAACCATACGGTGAGCCAAAGAAACAAATAAGAACATATAAATTGGAAAAAAGGAAGGTAAATTGTTTGCAGACAACATGATATTATATATAACTAACTCTGAAGACTCCAACTTGGAAAAAAAGAAGGTACATTGCTTGCAGACAATATGATCTTATATATAACAAACTTTGAAGACTCCAGCAAGAAACTGTGAGAAACCAAACTCAGCAGAGTTGTCTTATACAAAACAGACATACAAAAATCAATTGTATACACTAATATCAAACTATTTGAAAAAGTAATCAAGATAACAATATCATTTATAATAATCACAAAAGGACTATATTTTCAAGGATCATTTTTATACTTCATTACTATAATAGTTACAAAGATAAAATACTCAGAAACCAATTTAACAAAGGAATATCTCTACATTTAAAACTATAAAACATTGGCCAGGCATGGTGGCTCACACTTGTAATCCTAGCACTCTGGGAGGCTAAGGCAGGTAGTTCACTTGAGCTGAGGAGTTCAAGACCAGTCTGAGCAAGAGTGAGATCCTTTCATTACTAAAAATAGGGGGGAAAAAAAGCCTAGCCAGCTTTTATGATGGGTGCCAAGAGTTTGAGGTTGCTGTTCACTATCATGATACCATGGCACTCTACCTAGGGTGACAGAATATGACTCTGTCTCAGTAAGATAAAATAAAGAAAATTATAAGGCATTGATGAAAGAAACTGAAGAAGATACAAAGAAATGGAAAAGTAACCTGTGTTCCTGAACAGGGATTCTGCCTACCCAAAGCAATCTACAGATTGAAGTCATCCCTATCAAAATGCTTATGAAACTCTTAACCAAAATATAAAAAACAACTTTAAAATCTGTATGAAATCACAAAAGACCCTGAACTCCCAAAGCAAACTTGGGCAATAAGAATAAAGCTAAAAATGACTTCAAAATGCACAGCCAAGATACAGTAACCAAAGTAGCATTGTACTGGCTAGATGAATGGACTGGACTAGCAAACCCAGAAATAAATCCGCACATTTGCAGCCAATTGATTTTCAACAAATAGGCCAATAATACACAATGAGGAAAGGATAGTCTCTTCAATAAATGGTGTTAGGAAAACTGGAGATCCACATTCAGAAGGATGAAATTGAACTCCTATCTCTCACCGTACATAGAACTTACCTCAGAATGGATTAAAGATTAAAATGTAAAATTAAAAACAATAAAACTACTAGAAGAACACCTATATGAAAAGGTTCATGACACTCTTGGGAACGGTGTTTTATATACAACCTCAAAGACACAAGCAACCAAAGGAAAATTAGACAAATGAGATTACAACAAACTAAAAGCTTCTACACTGCAAAGGAAACAATCAAAAGAGTATAGAGATAATTTAAGGAAAGGGAAAAAATATTTATAAAGCATCCATCTCATAAGGATTGACATCCAATATATGGAAGGAACTCAAACAGCCCAATGGCAAGAAAGCAAATAATCCAATTTTTAAAATGCACAAAAGACTAAAGAGACATCTATCAACATACAAGTCTGAGAGGTATAGGAAAAAATGATTAATCATCATAGAATTGCAAATTAAAACCACAAAGGAATATCAGCTCACTCCTATCAGAATGGATATTGTTAAAAAGGTGAAAGAGAACAAGTATTGGTGAGGATGTTGAAAAAATACCTCTCGGCCTTGTATGTTGATAAATGTCTCTTTAGTCTTTTGTACTTTTTAAAAATTGGATACACATAGTTGTTGGGAATGTAACTTAGTACAGCCATCATGGAAAACAACATATAAATTCATTAAAAAATTAAAACTAGAATTGTCATAAAGATCCAGCAATCAACTTTTGGGTACAGCACATAGTTGAAGGAAATGAAATCAGTCTGCTGAAGATTACCTGTGCTCCTATAAGTATTGCAACACTATTCACAACAGCCAAGATACAGAAACAATGGAATTGCTCATCAGTAGATGAGTAGACCAAGAAAATGTAATGAGGATATACAACGAAATACTACTCCATAATGTACTCCAAATACTAGCCATAAAAAGGAGGAAAATTATGACAACAGGGATGAAACCTGAGGATGTTGGATAAGTGAAATAAGCCAGGCACAGAAAGACCAACACCACATGATTTCAATGTCTGTGTGGAATCCCAAAAAGCATTTATCACAGAAGTAGAGCATAGAATGAAGGTTACCAGAGGTGGGGGTGTTTAAGGAGGAGGAGCCCCTGGAGGTGTTGGTCCAAAGATGCATGACTACAGTTAGACAGGAGGAAGACATGTGAGAGGGCTGCTGCATTGCAGGGTGGTTATAGCTAATGATGATACATTGTACATATTGTATTCTTGAAAAATGCTAAGAGAATGACTATTAAGTCATCTCACCACAGAAATGGTAACTATGTGAGGTGATGCATTTGTTAATTAGCTCGACTTCACCACTCCACAATGTTTATAGACTTCAAAATATTATGTTGTACATGGTAAATACACATAATGTTATGCATCAATCTTAAAAATAAATAATAAGAAAATCCTTCACTGAACTTGAGCCTTTACTTAGTTTAGAACATCATACAAGATGGAGAAGGCAGTGGATGTGTCCTTGAAATTATTACACAGATGTTACTAGTAGGTAGCCTGGGTGGAGGATAGACAGGTTATCCTGGGATTATTTTTCACAACTCTATGTAAGTGTACACTTGCTTAAAAACGTAAAACAGTAAAATAAAATAAATACACACAGGTGCCTGATGATAAGGGGCAGTTTTACACATTCAAAAAATAGAATGAAGTAAGGAACACAAATGAAGCTATGTCTTCGGACACGAAGTGAATAGCAGTAGCGACATACTAAAACCGTACAAGACAGCAAAGCAGCAACAGAAGAAAGTGAGGATCTTGTGGTTACCCCAACTATACCGGGAAGCTGCCTTCCAGAGTTTCAGGCAGAACATGACCCAGACCCATGATGTAGAACATTACCCAAAGTTTGAAACATCCAGGGAAAACCATTGTTAACAGTGCAGAGGTCACCAAGGTCACACACATAGAATTGTCTCCCTCCATTCTCAAACTTTGTCCATTCTCTCAGCGGACATATGAAATGCACTGCAGGCAGACAGTGGCTAGAGACATCAACTCCTAACCTGCCAACTCTTCTGATGTGGCATTCAGAGTTGGCATTTAGTTGTTCTAGGAAATAGTAGATGTGAAAACATTCATCAAAAGGTGTTGATCCAGAGCCCAATGCCTCTGTTTTTAGATAGAGCCACAGAACAGGCCCTTTCCTCTTGTCCCAGGCCAGGAACCCAATAAGCTGGTAGGTTTTCCTCCCCTGCTCACTGGAAGAAATGCATACCCAGGAGGATGATTATCCAACCCCATCCCCGTAGGGGTGGGAGGGGAGTGAGAAATGTAACTGCACACGAGGAGGGTCCCACGAGAGCCCTCTGCAGAGGGAGAGGAAGGAAACGTGGTCTAGGAGATGCTATCAAGGTGTGAATCAGGAGAAAAGGGAGGTGAGAGAGAAACTATTACATCTGGAGAAGAAAATTGTGTTTCTAACAAGCGTAAGGCATTAAATCAACAATACAATTGTGTAACTTGGCTGTTTTGTAAACACAAATGAGGAAAATGTGTTGGCAACAGGAAAACAGAGCAATGTGGGATAAAACACCACATACTGTGTGCTCACTTTAAACTCCAGAAGCAGGCAGACAGACGTTTGTGGAATGCAACTCTGTTGAAGACCTGGTTACCTCGGACCCCATGGCAGGGGGTCTGAAGGGTCTGGACCCAAAAACCCACCTTGAGTAACTCTGGCTATGTGGCTATTAAGCCTGCAAGGAAAGGGTTAAAAGCCTTCTTGCAGAGACACAGCCTAGAGGT
>CAUYQV010121673.1:0-13765 GCA_963574575.1 Galagoides demidoff
GAATATGAAAAGGCCAGGTAAGGGGGACCTTCTCCCCACTGAGCTAGACACCAGACCAGTGTCCCAGCTTGAAGATGGGCAGAAATACTCAGCCTTCTATTCTGCTGAGGCCTTCAAAAGATTGGCTGAGGCTCACTCACATTGGGGAGAGCAGTCTGCTTCACTCAGTCTACCAATTCAGATGTTAATCTCATTTAGAAATAAGGTTTAACCAAATATCTGGGGATTTTGTGGCCTAGGCAAGTTGCACATAAAATTAACCATTACATCACCTGTAGCTGACCACTTAACAGGTAGCTAGAGCAACCAAGGACCTGAGTTTTTAACTGTATTTAATTATAAGTAACTTAAATTCGAATAGTTGCACATGACACTCATGATTACTATATTGAACTGCACAGCATTAGATAGTTTCAGTCCTAGAATGGAGCTTTCATTGATGCTGTAGGACCACTCAGAATACTTTTCCAGTATCTGGCTCTCACCTGGGCCCCTTGGAACACTTGCTCTGAGAGAACCAAGCTATCATGCTAGAAGTCCAGCTACCCTGAGACGGCTGTGCTATGATAAAAAAGAATAAGCTAGCTACATGGTGAGGGTGCATAAAGGAAGAGAGAGAGCCAGCCCCGTCTCTTCTCACCATCCCAGCTGAAGCAAAAATAAGAATAAAGAAATCATATTGGACCTCTAACACACTCAGACCTCCAGATGACTTCAGTCCCAGCTCCAGTCTGACTGTAGCCATATGAAATCTCCCAAGCCAGACACTCTAGCTAAACCCACAGAACCAAGAGATAATAAATTGTTGTCTTAAGTCACTAAGTTCTGCAATAATTTTGCAGACCTGAACAGAAGCCACTAAGTTCAAGAGTGATCTCAAAAACAATAGATAACCAGAATAGAAATGTACAGGTAATCAAAGTTTTCTATTTGGCCCCTGTAGTTCCCAGTCTTCTTTTTCCTTTTTGTTTTCTGCTTCCTTGCTTTTGATGGTACAGCTTTAATACAGGGTGTTCATAAAGTTTGTGTGGAATTTAAAATAGTGTGGAAACACAGACTGTATGGACACCCTATATTTGGAGCTGAACTTGGACTTCAGGAAATTACAATTATCTGACCTTCAACTGTCTTGGATTCCTGTTTGAAAAGCATTTTTAACAAAGTTATGTGCTTTTTTCTTATTTCAAATAAGCCAACTTGGATCAGTGCTTCATTTTTTCTTCTTTACTAAAGCCCATAACTAATTAATACAATGCAAAACTTTGCTCTTTCTCAAGCACTTCTCCTGTAAAAGTCTAACCTTAGAGGGCCTATTGTCTATGTCCAAGATCAGTATTTTAATAGCTGTTTTGCTCCCAGAAGAAAATAGATGTGAGAAGAAGGGGGGAGTGTATTGGGCATATACTGAAATAATAACTACTGTGGAAATAAAGCCATTTGTTTGTAACAGTAAGACTAGTCTTGCAGTGAGATCCTCTATACACTATACAACTTATAAATTTTGCTGTTTAACCCAGTTATATAGCTTTGAGCATTAGCCCATAAGAATTACACTTTTTATTCCAAAGAGTTCAACATTTCTGAAAATTCAAAAGGAATTTATTATTAAATGTCATAAAAACAAATGTGTAGGGCAAAGTTTTCTATCATATGATTGTTCTTAGCATTGTTTTGTATAATTGCCTTTGAGGAAAAGTTTCCTTAGGTCTATACTACATGAGTGATTTTTTTTTTCGTTCTAGTTCTAAGGACACGGAATTGGCTATGGATAATTCATATGATTTCAATCAGCGAAACTCATGTAATGGAATTTCATCTGAGAAGAAAAACAACTTCCTTGTATCAGAAGATCATGGACGGAAAATCTTAAGTATACTACAGAATTTTAGAGAACAAAATGTCTTTTATGATTTCAAAATAATCATGAGTGATGAGATAATCCCGTGTCACCGCTGTGTGCTGGCAGCCTGCAGTGACTTCTTCAGGTACCTGCAGCCTTGTCTGTGCCTCCGACTTTATCATATGGGTGATTCAGTTATGTATTAGAACTAAACTCAGTTTCCCCCCACAGGAACATGCAAGGGTAATTTTTTTAAAAATACTAATTAGAAGGGCAGCACCTGTGGCTCAAAAAAGTAGGGTGCTGGCCCCATATACTGGAGGTGGTGGGTTCAAACCCAGCCCTGGCCAAAAAAAACTGCGAAAAAAAAAATACTAATTAGAATCATGATTAACTAGTAAATTTTGAGTAGGAAAATTTAAGACTATCTTTTTAAAAGACTATCTTATTTTAAAGCACAGGTCTTCCCAAGCCAGCATTTCCCAAAGTTCTATGAAACATTATTCCTTTAAAATGTTCTGGAGAATTTTTTTTTTTTTTTAATCAAGGTCAGTTTATTTGGAGGATCCCTGTACTGTATTATTTTAGAAAAAGAGGACAGGACAAGCTGAACAAAAACGGAAGCGACTTCAAAGAAAATGACTCTGAGGAAGATGTCCCAGTCCTGCATTGTGTCCACGTGTTGGCCAGAGGTGGGCATGCGCAGGGGCTCTAACCCGGAGGATTTAAACATTTCTTTACTCTTTGGCAAAGACTTTCCTATATTCAGGAAAAGTACTTCTTAAACTGAGAAACATTTCTTGGGAGCACCCAACTTGTTATCACCTAAGCAACTTTCTGAATATAATTTGGTTTCCTGTGTAGATCACACATTAGGGAGTGCCCAGTCACGACACAGCAATAAAATGCTGATTCTGTGAAGTAAAAGGCCAGACACATGACCTTCCAATTATGGTAATCATATCAAGGTAATACTATCAATAGACAGGCCAGCCTTTCTTGGTGACACCTGGTCTTCAGCCCCCCTAGTCACACGATAATAAACTTACATCCTAATTGCAGTATTTTGCATTGTGTTCAATTTTAGAAGCAGTTTTAATTCAAACTAGTCAGGATTTAAATCTCAAATTTTTTTTTTTAAATAATAACTGTGTACATTATTGCAACCATGGGGTACAGTGTGGTATTTTCATATACAATTTGAAATATTTTCATCAAACTGGTTAACATAGCCTTTATGTCATTTTCTTAATAAGATGCAAGTTAATTTATACTGTTTTTAATCCTCAGTTGAAATCTTATTTTTTTTTACCAACATCTAATTAGATCTCAGCCTTGTTACCGTGATAGTAAATTCTCTAAGCTAGACTTCACTCAGCAGCCATTTATCAATGCCCACTAACTGCTGAACACCTGCTCCTGTAGGGTTTCTCGCTTTGCATTTGGGAGCAGTGGCTCAGGGCCACAGCACAGTTTCCCGGGGACAGGGAGGCGGCTCAGGGCCTCTCCGTAGTAGACCAGGGACAGGGAGGCTGCAACAGTCACAACTCTGCTTACCTTTTTAGAGTGTATGTCTCCATCTGTTCTTATTTTTTTCTCTCAGGTAATCCAAGGTATGCTTTTTTGTTTTTGAGACAGAATCTCACTTTGTCACCCTTGGCAGAGTGCCATGGCATCATAGCTCTTAGCAACCTCAAACTCCTGGGTTCAAGAGATTCTCTTGCCTCAGCCTCCAAGTTACTGAGGCAACAGATGTTCACCACAACACCTGGCTATTTTTATAGAATGGGTCTTGCTCTTGCCAACGCTGGTCTCTAACTCCTGACCTGAAGCAATCCACCTGCCTCAGCCTCCCAGAGCGCTGGGATCACAGGCGTGAGCTCCCAGCCCTGAGTTACTCTTTTTGTAACTTCACCGGAGCCCTTACTGTTTTTGTCCTCGGCCACATCTCACGTTCTAACGCCTCTCCTCTTCTAATCCAGCTTTTCTTCCATCTAACTCTTTCCTGCCCCTTTTCCTTCATGTCACTTCTTCAGCACAGAAGAGTGAAGGGTGTGTAGGCCAGCGCTCAGGACTTGGCCTCTGGCTCATTGTGAAGGTTAAATGAAATAATGCCTAAGTAATGATTGTCAGAGTACTCACTACATTCAGGTAATGTCAGCTGCTATGCTTAGTATTTCCAAACCTAGGAAAACACGGAAATAATCTGGTATGAACACACAGCTTGATTTCCTTTTAATGTGTTCATGTGAATAAAATAAGAGGTTCATGTAGGCACCTGAATATGTGGTCCTCTACTCTTGTTGAAACCATTTTTTAATTAAATTTATCTGTACATAATTTTCATTCATAGAACTTGGTTTGGGTTATTCCTAGTTTTTCATGGGTCTATTTTTAATTTTTAAAATTACTATTAAAACAGAATAATATATTTTTTAGATTTTATACCTGTTTTAAATAACACAAAGGATAGATTCTTTATTATATATGCTATTATTTACAGTATTCTATAAATGAGTACACAGTTCATATGAAAATATGCACAAATGTAGATAGTAAATTGGTAATTTACATTATTGTATTATAATAAGGACACTAACTCATTTGTGTTATGAAACTTACTGGAATATTGGGAATACAATATAAAATTAAATGTCAGAGAAGTACACAATGCATGTTAAATACCATTTACAATGTTTTTGGAAAATAAAAATTATGACTGAGATGTAAAATCACTGGTGATAAGAAATTAAGAAGGAATCACATGCATCTCATAGCAGCTTCATGGCACATGGTGAAGCAGAGAGAGACTTAACTGGGCACCATAAGACGAGTAGGGTAAAGTCTATGAAGATAATTTTGCATGTGTCTTCTCAAAGAAAATGTGGAAGCTGGTGATAAGTTAAAGATACATCTAATTTCATAGAAAACATTTCCTTTCTTAAAATAATAACAATAGCAGCTAATAGTTTACATTGATTAATTCATTTATTTCTGTCAACAACCCAAAGAAATAAAACACTACCCGTATGTATCACCATTTTCAGATGAAGGATTTGAAGCACAATAAAGTCAAGTCACCGGCCCAAGGTCCTACAGCTTATAAGTGGCAGAGGCTGTATACCTATCCAGGCAGCCAGAGTCTAGAGCACTTACTCTTTTTTTTTTTTTTTTTGAGGCAGAGTCTCTGTTGCCCTGGATAGAGTGCCATGGTGTCTGCCATGGCTTCATAGCTCACAGCAACCTCAAACTTTTGGGGTCAAGCAGTCCTCTTGCCTCAGCCTCCCAAGTAACTGGGACTGTAGGTGCCCACCACCATGCCTGGCTAGTTTTTCTATTTTTAGTAGAGATGGGGTCTTGCTCTTGCTGAGTCTGGTATTGAACTCCTGAGCTCAAGCAACCCACCCACCTTGGCCTCCCAGAGTGCTAGGATTTCAGGTGTGAGCCACTGTGCCCAGCAAACCCGTACTGTTAAACTATCCTAAACTGACTACAGATATCTCCATAATCTAATATGAGTAGCATCACAGGTTGATCTTTCCATACATTACTGACAGTCCTGCATGATATGTAACTTGCATATGATTCTTAAACTATATTGATTTGGTTTTGTAGTGAGAAGTATTGAGTAGCTAGTCGGATGTCCTCCTTCCTTTTTCTGAGGAGTATATGTTATGTGCAAGTTCCCTCATATTTTTCAGCTAGATGCTATACTTTTCTGATAGATTTAGTTGCCATCTGGAGTGCACTATAATAAATTAATTGGTTCTCCTGTAGAACATGTGGGCCTCTGCTCACAAAGGTCTCTTAAACAACACTGGCAAAAGTATAAACCATTATTAAACCAAAAGCAAAATACAATTTAGTCCCTGTGTACACATTTCCAAACAATTTCTATGTTTGCCTAAACTGAACCAAAGAAATTCCCAATTCCTTAGATTCTGTCGGCTTTACCATGTGAGGCTAAAATAGAACGTATTAAGAAGAACTTCCACATCTGTGTAATCACTCAGATTTAGGAACTCACCTCATTTTCCAGTGGCTGTTACCACAAACGCTTCGTTTGGCCTTTTTAGCTTGGTGTGGTATACTGTGATTGGTTTGTTTTGTGAAATCACATTCTCTTTTTCCCTGAGGCTCTGTATAAAATATCTTTTTAGAAGTGTGTCTTATTTGGTGGATTTCCCCACAGATTCATTGGCGACATCTGATGTCTCTCTGTGCTCTGTCTTTCCTGTTTCATTAATGTCTAATCAGAGATTAATTTCAAAAAGACCTTTAAATCGTAAACCCAAAAGCACTATATTTTAGTTATCACCGGCACAGTTGATACTAATTAACCCATAAATAAAGGAAGAATCTTTCTATTCTAGAATGATTTTATCTTATATATTATGTAAATAATATATAAGAAAACAAATCAGTAAACAAAATTTGGATTTTTTTTTTTTTTGAGACGGAGCCTCAAGCTGTCCCCCTGGGTAGAGTGCCATGGCATCACAGCTCATAGCAACCTCCAACTCCTGGGCTCAAGCAAGTCACCTGCCTCCGTCTCCCAAGTAGCTGGGACCACAGGCGCCCGCCACAACACCCGGCCATTTTTTGGTTGCAGCCATCATTGTTTGGCGGGCTCTGGCAGGGGATTCGAACCCACCACCTTAGGTGTACGTGGCTGGCGCCTTAGCCGATTGAGCCACAGGCGCTGAGCCAAACATATACTTTTTAATAGATGTGTTATATTCCATAGATATTATGTTGTTTAATTTACTTAATCATTCTCTCAATACATTTTTCCCCACTTGAAACAAAATGTTAATCAGTGTTCTCTATGTGTATGTCTGAGTCTATTTCCTTACATTTGCAAGACTTCTTTGTGGAATAGATGCTTACATGTGGAGTTGCTATATTTTTACAATGAAGAAATATTGCCAGTCTGCTTTCTAAAATGACAATGGAGAATATCATTATCACCTGAAATCTCCGCAACAATTTGAGTTGATACTTAAGGTGTTGATCTTATAGTATGTGTAAAGTAGTATCTTCTATTATTTTAATTTGTATTCCTCTAAATAGTAAGACAACAATATAAAGTCTATAGGAAAACAATTTCTTAGAAAATATTAACTACCAATATTGAACTGATAAAATAAAAACTTAAGTAAACAATACATTTTTTAAATTGTTGATTTATAATTTCTCATACAAGCAACAAATAGTTTCAGAGCTAATCTTAAAAGAACAGGTCTAATTGTCAGTTCATGTTCATTTAAGAAGAAAAGTACCAAGGAAGATAAAGATAAGCTCTGTCCGATGTTATGAAGGAAAATTAACTATTTTAAACCCCTATACACCAGCAACATACAACTAAATATTTAAAGCAAATGTTGTCATAAACAAAATGATCTAAATTAAAATTATAATTGAATAGTTTAAAATACTTTCAAAAATGAATAGCTATGGTAGAAAAGAAAATATAAAAAGAAGATTAAAGTGTGTTATATAGAAAGAGAATTCTGCATTATTTAAACTAAAGAAATTGATGGTAAAAGAGTTTGTTCAGAAATTTTAACATGATTTCTCTATTTTGTTCAAGCTATAGATAAGTAGTTTTTCAACTAATTAGATTTTTAATAATTCCTTGTTTAAGTCCTGTTCTTCATTTGTGCTCTTTTTCTCCTTTGGGTATTCCTAATATCTGCATGTTGTATCTCCCAGTTCAATGCTCCAACTCTCTTGATTTCTATCATTTTGTATTTTTTCCCTATGTTATGAAATCTTTATTCTGTGGGCCCTACAGGCCATTGCTTAGCTTCCAAGAATAATTATCAAGTTTTATCAATTGGTAAAATTTTAAATTTGATAACCATTTTGTATTGTACAAAGTTTTTATAAAATCTTTTTGTGATTATTTTTTGTATGTACCACAATCCAGTTTTTGTAAAGGCTAATTAGTGTTTTTGTCTGTTTGTTTGTTTTATCCAAGTCATCACATTCCTCCTTAGTAATTCTTTTCCACTAATTGCAACATGATCTGGTCTGCTTCTTTTTCTTCTCTAGCTGATGAGTTTCCCGAGAGGTTATTTTTCTTTGCCCATTCTTGGCTTACTTATAGCTCAAGATCAGTTGTGTGTTTTGTTTTGTTTTTTTAAGTCGGTGACAATCCTAAGAGTGGAGAAGGTCAGTGATCTCCCCTTCTGAGGGCTGATTGTATATTGGCTCTCAGAGAGAGGTGCTTTCCACTCAGCTTCTTAGCTGCAATGGCCAGGAGGCCCCAGCTTCAGAGGTGGAGAGTTCTTAGCATACAGTGCCTCCCCTCCACTTGGGCTCTCTGTGGAAACCTAAAGACCTCTAGGTGACCCCAGTTAGATTTTTCAAAGCCTTTTGGGCCTTTCTCCTTGCAGATTTCTAGAGAATTGCTTTATTTCTAAATTTTGCCCATGGACTCTTGGCCACTAGTCTGCAGGTTCTCCTCAAGACCAGAAATAAACAGTCTTAACCCTGACTACTCTTCACCCAGACCCCAAAAGACTTCAAAGTTTTTTTTTTAAGTTTTTACAAATTTTATTTATAAGTTTCATGTGTAATATCCTTGTTTTCTCTTAAATATATTTAACACAAATTTCTTCCATTTTATACAATTAGGCAGAGAGCAAAAAGAGACATTAAATATTCTGAAGTAATGACCCATGGATAAGAAGAATCTTAAATTGAAATGTGTACAGGATGAGACAGATCACCTGAATGTATGCAGTTGGCACAGGGTTCTGGGTTTAGGCTCTGCAGAGCACAATGTCTGGCTCGGTTCACCGCAGCCTCTCAAGAACTGCTACAGGTCATGAAAGCCAGTCTGTGCAGACTTCCTGATTTTTAAGGAAAAGCTAGAAACAGGAATTTTTAGATAAAAAATTCTTAGATTTGCAAAAGATTGCCATATATTATATTTTTAAAAATTTATAAATATTGTGTTAGCCAAGTAAAGTATATCTGCAGGTGGTCAATTGTGAATTCTCAAGTAAAACTTAAACTATAAATTTATTTTTCTCTTGTGTCTCACCTCCCACTGGGCAGTAAATTACTCCTTGATCCTGACCTGTCCGTGATCACTGGCCACTGAAAGCACTGAGTATGTCTCCTATAACACATTATATCTTTCTGTACATTTTATGTTTTTATTTGTGCTCAATTTCTCTATCTTCTTTATTAAAGTGGATATTCCTTGATGGTAAAAATGTACTAGTTCTATTATCCCTTGCATTGTCTAGCTAATGTCACTATCATGGAATGAGTTCAATAAAAAAGCATGGACTCAACTCCTCTTTCTCCCTCATATTAAAATTGCTATTCATAGACATCCAGCTAAATCTCAAGGAAAGCAGCTATGTGAATAAAGCCAGTCAAAATAATGCAGGAAGAAATGATAAGCTTTCCCCTCAGGAGTATTTGTATGCAAAGGACCACCTTCATAATGCCTAACCTCTCTGCACATTCCACATGGGAGGAATCTGGATCTCTGTTACTACTGTCAGGGTTTCCATATTCATTTTGATGACCACAATATTTGGCCTGTCTGGCCCTCTCTGCCTATATCTTGAGCTTCTGAAGGAAGAAACCTCTGGATATTTTCTTTAGGAATTGCAAAGGGAACACAGATGCCAAGTAAAGGAAATTTGTCCTTCTTCATTCCCACCTGCCTCTGTTTCTTTCTCTTCTCCTAGAAAGAGATTTTGGTGCCTACTCTCAAATTGGGAGCTAAAGATTTCATTTCAACTGATTTTTGTCCGTATGTTTAACCATACTTTAGAGGGAATTATGTATGAATGTTTTTGGATTTGATATAGTCATATTCTCTCTCATTACATGATTTCGAGTTCCTCACTACTTTCAGCACTTTTCTGCATGCAACTTAGCTTTTAACTATAAATGAAGCGATTACCGTATTACAAGAAAGTAAGAGGAGGGGTCAAGTTTTGGCAAAGGACTCTAGTATGTGTAAAGGAAAAAGTTACAAGTTTAAACAATGATCCTGCTGATTATTAATAATCATAATTATAATTTAATGAATTACTATCATATCCAAGATTAAGTGATAAATTATTAACTCATCGGATCTTTCCAATAACCTTTTGGGAAAGTATTGTATTTCTATTTTACATGTAAGAAAATTAAGGCATATGAGCTTAATTAGTCCAAGGATGCAGGGCTAATATATGGAGGGTACAAGATTCAAACTCAGGCAGTCTAACTGCAAGGGCCTCCAGAGCCCTTCACTATGCAAACCACTGCCTTTCCCTAAGGAGTGTTTTCCGTATTAGAATTGAATACATCATATTAATAACATGACATTGTTATTAAATGCCGTTGAGTGATTATTTAAGTACAACTATTCATAAGTTCATATTGAGAAGAGAATGCCTAGCTCATCCTGCACAAGTCTAAAGGAGCTTGTGATCAGACAATAGAATATAAATCCCATAGCCCACAGTGTGACTAAGAGATACTGCTCCGACAACTCCTTTCGTTCTAGGGATCTTAAAATAAAAATCACATCTTGTTAGCAAATCCTTTTAGTTAGGTAAAATTTTATCTAACTAAGCATTATAGATCTTTGTGGGACCCAAGGGTCACATTATTAATCCAATTAAAACCATGCCCCTCTGTCTACTAGAGAAATCAGGATCGTTCTTTGCAACAGAATTCTGGCTTAACTCAACGCAGAGCTCTGGGGCTCTCTCACTTTATTTAAAAAGCCTCCCAGGCCCCTATCCCACAGTGGTATTAATAGTGCCTAGAGATTCCAGTGTACACAACATTGCACATTTGTGGAAACGGAGGATCGTGGGAGTAGGGAGGGGGAGGTGACAGGAGCCTTTGAGGGCAGTGGTAAACATGGGCCGACTTCGTCAGAAAATAAGTTCCAGGATGTAGCGGTG
Source organism: Galagoides demidoff (assembly GCA_963574575.1). Lineage (NCBI taxonomy): Eukaryota > Metazoa > Chordata > Mammalia > Primates > Galagidae > Galagoides > Galagoides demidoff. The sequence goes on from CAUYQV010121673.1 coordinate 10,771, forward strand.
CTATTTTCTCAAATTCTTTCTTTTATTTTTATTTCTTATAACTAGAAGATTGGAATCTACAAATAAGACTATGAAAAATGTGAAATCCGAGTTTTACTCTTATTAAATTTTTGAGTCTAGGTTTCTATAACTCATAAACTCTGAAGTGGGTGCAATAGAGATCAACAACGATAATTTCAAGTAACACCCTTGAAGAAGTGCTCAGGGAGTGAGGAATTATTTAGTGTGAAACAGAGAAGATTGGGGAATAATTTCAACATTGCTCAAAGATATGAAGAAAAATTATTCATCTCCTTTCCATTGAGAGCCTAACAGCAGGAAATGGGCTTTTGCTGCTATCTGAGGAATTCATGTTATTACAGAAAATAGTTTCCTCAGGCAAAAGTTTTGAGGTATTTTTTCAGGAATGGAATGTGGAGAGAGATTTGTAGATCTCTTTTTCTGAAAGTCTTTAAACACAAAATGTTCCCTCATCAGTGTGGTGTTGTTTATATGTAATTCTGCAAAAACACGTAGGGAGGAAAATGATAGCATTTCCTGAATTCTTAAGACCTAAAAATGGTCTGGATCATTTTTTTTCTCTGAAACTACTTTGATAATATGTGGCTAAGTATAATAAAATATATTTTAATTTGTTATCTTTTGATATTGGCTATTTGCATGCATTCATGTACACAGAAATTTGTATTTTAGGCATGCACATATAAAAATTAAAATGATATAATGTACATAAAACTGCTCTAGGAAAACCTTATAACACATATTGTGCAATATAACTTTTTCTTACACACATAAGAACCCACTTCCGAAATACAATAAAAGCACTTCATTGTCAAAATAAATGGAGAAAACATTGATTCATCTTGTTCTGAAATGTTGGCCTCAGGGAGCCTCCCTCCTTGTGACTGCTCTTCTGTGCTCACATGGACCTTGACCTGGGGATACTGTGCAGATAGGGAACCCTTAGCCAAAGGCTTCTGACTGTTCTTAGAACTAGTCTAGGTGGAGTCTGTGACTACAGCTCTCCCCAGATTCAGCGTGCTGTCATTCACTTGTGTTGTGGATATTCTTTTCTCCCACAGCTGTCAACAAGAATTTAAAAAAATTGTATGCTTCCTTTTGAGTATCATACCGTACTTCGGACCAAGGACTTTATTTTCTAATTTCAAAGACACTGGAATCTCATTAATTAGAACAGCTAATATTATAAATTTAAAGTTTATGATAATTTGGAAAAGGGACTGATTGAAAATTATTTTTACTTGGTAAATCTTTCCCTCAAATTGTTCTAAATTGCAGCTCGAGCTAAATTGCAGGAGGAATTCTTAAAATACTTAAGTGAATGGGTGATTTTGAAACACTTTTAGAAACGCCCACATGCTTACAATTTACATGCTAACTTGAAAGCACTTCTGTTTTTTCAGACTGAGTTCCTTAGCCCCTCTCCTCAGAGTTTGTTAATCTAGCTTGGAATAGTTTAACTGAAACTAATACATTTGTATTCATTTTAAAATTACACCATTTTTTTTTTCACTCAGCCCTGATTGATTTTTTTCTTACTTGGCCAACATTGGTAAGGCTTCTTCATATTTTTGTGTTGCCATACAATCATTTCAAGTAGAGTACTAAATTTGACCAGTCTTCAAAATGTTACAGAGAGAAATCATATATACACCGCCTCTCTGCTGCTGGAGGTCTATTCTCCTGTGAGAGCCAGACCAGTGCCATTTTGTTGTTTACTGCATAAGTTCTGTTCCTAGCTCCTAGCCTGCAGGGCCACACCCTGCAGCCTCCGCCACTCCTGGTTGCTCAACTGTAGCTGTTGATTAAGCCACCTTGGGCAACAGTGCCGTAAGTTTCTATTTCCTTGGAATTCAGGTATTCCCCTTCAACTACCCAATCAGGCTACACCACCTCAGGCCCCTGGTTAGGAAATCCCCCACCCCTCAGCCTGTACCAATCCAAATCCTCCCCGTACTAATGATATCATCAACCACCAATCAAAAGTGTACTTGTACCCTACCCTACCCTTCTTGCTTTCTGTACCCCATAAAAACTTTCCCCACCCCAGGTTCGGGGCTCATCCTGGGCTTGCATGCCAGGAGAGTCCAGGCCCGGGCTTGAATAAAGCTCACCTCATGCTTTTTACATCCGAGTGTGTCTCAGACTGTCTCTTGGGGCCACTTGGGAGAATTTCGGGCACAACAACTCTAAGAGGAAGGGTTGTCTACAGAGAAACAGTAGTATAATTTAAATGACTGACAATAAATGAAGATGGGGAAAGTGTCCACTGAGCTAGAGGGACAGTCTGTCTGAAAAGTCTATTGTGTTTGGAATATTGAAGGTAGATGTGTTTAACATGGAAGGAGAAAGTATCAAGAAACGAGGCTGGCGGATTAATCCGGACCAATCACAAAGGACCGTGTCAGCACTGTCAAGAATATCATATGTTATCCTGTGGTGGAGGAGTAGTGTTTTAGAAAGAGTAGACATAATCAGATTTAAGTTTTCTAAAAAGACTACTATGAAAAGGACTGATGGGAATAAGAATAGATTCAAAAAAACAAATATGGAGACTGTGGAAATAATCTAGACCTTATTGGTGTAACAAAATAATGACCTGGAATAGTATCAGTACTTGGGAGAGAAGGAAGGAAGTGAGCGGGAGTTACTGATTTATAAGGTGTGGGGTGGTAAGGGAGAATGGATATGAGAGGGCCAGACTAACTCCATTTGCTGTTCACTGTACAAGCCTACCCAAGCCCCACTCCTAGCTGTTTACTGCATTTCCTAGCCTCTAGCCTGCAGGGCCGCAGCCTGCAGCTCCGCCATTCCATTCCTGGTAACTCAACTGTAACTATTGATTATGCCTCCTTGGGCAACAGAGCCATAAGTTAAAGTTGATTATGCCTCCTTGGGCAACTGAGTCATCTGACCACAATAAAACAGTTAGTTTCTACTACCTTGAAATACAGGTATTTTCTTCCTGCCACCT